>JAULBS010074482.1:0-20617 GCA_032355785.1 Symmetromphalus regularis
CATTAACCAATGGCAAAAGCGCAGGTCAGTGTCATAGGTCAATGGTCAAGAAACAAAAGGTAACTAGCCATAATTTCCCACCAAAAGTATTCTTCCTTTATAAAACAAAATGCATGTGTGTGTATTTGTACAGTGCAGTATCTTAAAACCTTAAAATAACCACTTGTTTACATGAGTAATATGCTATAAGCCTTCTGCCAGATCTACCCACTCACTACTTTACTTTCTCAATGGATTTGGAATAACATCGACAAGTGTCATTATAATCAAGTCCAAAAAGATAGCAAACTGCCAAACGGTGGGAAATTCTTATCCCTGCCCTATCCATCAAAAAAACACCATATATTTAATATTTGTTTAACAAACTTCCCACTCCAGCACAACAATAAACATTGGCTTTTGGTAGTCACACGGAGAAACACACTTAAAATAAAATAACAACTTTAGGCATCCATGCTGTATTTAGAAGTTTCACAAATACACCTTTTAACTGTCCGATAAATATTTGTGAGATGCTCCTAATAAACATATTATGATCATGGTGTTTGAATAAAACAAGAGGAGATAACTCTGACAAACCTGACAGCCTGCCTCCTCCAACATTTTAGCATATTCAACCGTCTTGTCGATACTTTCAAACACTCGGATCTTACAAGTAATGGGAACCTTCAGTTTATCATGACACAGACTCACTAAAATATAATAAATTTAACACCATTAAACAATGAAAACACAACAATTAAATCCATTATACAGTGGATCTGCATTTTACCAAATTGTATCCTGTTAAAAGGATATATTATCATCTTCGTTTCTCCATATTTTTATATGTTTGATCAAGAGTTATATTTTCAACACACTTATTGTGATATTGAGTTTCTCACTCCCACTATTTTGCAAAAGAATACCCAGGAGAAAAACAGAATGCATTTCAGGAAAGGATTAATTGTAAATTTGTTGAAAACATAAACAGTAAACTAATCCAAGCACTAATTCAAATTGTAATGCTATTTTTTATTTTTACTAATGGATATAGCCCAATGATCAGCTGATTTTTTTTTAATATGTGTATATCATATATGTATATATATATATTTATTTTAATTCGAAGAGAGATTTTATAGGAATATTATATTTCCATTAAAAAAAGTACTCAAAAGAAGTATATATTTTTTTGATACCAGACATCAAGTAAATTTTAAAAATATTGTTTATAAATTATATTGGTTAATTTTAAAAATTAAATTTTGAAAATGACATAAATGTGGTATTATAGGTTTCACCTAAAATACTGACCCATCTTGTGAAGAAGTGGCCAGTCGTCTTGCAGGAATACACCATAATGCCCCCGTTTAGCAATGTTCTGAGGACATCCCAAGTTGAGATCAATAGCATCACAGTGATCTTCTGCAAGCAATGCAGCCTTTAGGAAAATATCCGGATCATTTGCACAGAACTAATTTAAATAAGAAAGAAAGACAAACATAATAACTTTATTTTATAACTGTTACTATGACAATATGAGTAAGCTCTACACAATAGAGTCTGAACAATGAAAACTGACTTAACCATTTATTAATAATCAGCTACTGGGTGTCAAACATTTGTTTGTTTTTTACATATAGTCATCCGAGGAAACATGCTACATCATTTTTTCATTAACACAAAAGGATCATTTGTATGAGCTTTCCAACAGAAAGGGTAGCATAAACCACAAACTTTGACATATATATTGTGTGATACTGATTGGAATGGGGGAAAAAACCCAGTAAAAAGATGTCCACTGAGGGAATTTGATCTTACAACCAAAGCACCTCAGATGATAGTCCGAGTTTCTGACATTAGACAGCTGTTAATTACTGATGTTTGCTGTCTACTGTCAGAGACCACACTATATTAATTTTTCGTAGATTCTCAGCTACATGTACCAACGAGTAGCCAGCAAATAGAGCTTTAATTAGAAACGACTGACAAATCTAATAGTAACTTACCTTTAGATCAAAGATTTTCTAGTTCACTGGCAACAAATATTCTGTATATTTACTGATGTTATACATATATATATATATTAATGGACGCAGTATGAGAGACGTACCTGTTTCCCCCAAAAAAATAATCTCATTTTAAAACAACAACATCCGGTGAGAAGGTCATGTGACAACATATGTTTCAAGTGACAGTATCAAGGGTTTTATCAAAAGTCAAAGTGCGCCTAATGGACACGTCTTTCCCACATTTTGGACCGGGGGAGGGTTCGTATCTATATATTTACCCCCACACCAGTTTTTGCTTCGAAAAATTGAAAAGAAAAGAGTGTCCCTTAGGTGAAAAACAGCAAAAGTGCCCCTTTGGTGGTCGCCCCCCCTTCTCAAAAAAAAGGAGGCCCAAATCCTGAAAGTGGATGGGGGGCGGACTATCCTCCTGTCCAAAAAGAGTGTGAGTGGGTGGGTGGTGGGTGTGGGAATGGGAGTACGGACCCTCCTGTCCAAAAAGTAGGGAGGATGTGTTTCCCCATCACCACAGGGTTGACACCATTATAGACCCCCTGTGTACTTCAGTATATTTGCGCAAAGATGACATGGTTAAGTGTTATATAAAGAAATACTGGTAAACATTATTATTTAGGCATTTTAATTTCAATTTTTCGAAGCAAAAAGTGGGGGGTGGGTTATTATATAAATACGAACTCTCCTCCGGTTCAAAAAGTGGGGAGGACATGTCCCCCCCCGGTATTTACACCCATGCCTACACCCCTGCGCTCCTACATGCCTGAATGAAAATATATTGATTTGACTTATGTTTGATTACGTTGGAAAGGGGGCAGACGTGCCATATACATGTACATTAAAATATAACTGACTACTTTTAGCTGATCTTTTATTTTATAATTAAAACCCTTTTCTTACTACAACGCGCACTTTGCGTTTTGAGAAAGCCCCTAAAACTCTCGCCTAACGGATATGAGCACTTGGGTGGGCACGTGAACATCTGGCGAGACTTTCGTTTTAAAAATAGAAGTTTTTCTGTCAGCTAGCTACGTGATTCGGGACTTTTTCTTGTTGTGCATTTATTAGCAATTAATATACTGAATATACATGTATGTTATCATCGGACTCGAAAATCTTTGATCTAAAGGTAAATACTATTATATTTGTCAATAGTTTCTTATTAAAGCTGCATTTCTCGGCTACAATACAGTATAATGAAAGTCCAAAAGTTTTCAATATAGTCCATTGTCAGACGGTAGACAGCAAACATTAGTAATTAACAGCTGTCTAACGTCAGAAACTCTGACTACTCAGATGTATACTCTACCAAATAAGCTACGTCCTGCCCCTATGAAACACAAATTAAGACTGAAAATAAAAAAATTAAAAACCTGAACAATGAGTGGTCGGTCTTCTACACATGACTGTAGGGAGTCACGTCTGTAGACAGCATCACGTGCAAACACAGACGCGTGGAACATCGGCGTGTAACACAGCTCAGCACCATATTTACGACACAACATGCGCCAAGGGAGCTCACTCTGGTCCACCATTGGAGCCACCACCAACCGGGCATTCTTCAATGTGTTTCTCCACAGATCCCATCCTTTATTTTCAGTCATTTGTTGAATGGAAAAACTTAAATCTGAAAAAAATTTATCCCAGAAAATAAATCATAAATGAATATTCAAACTTCAAGTCCTTTAGGAAAAATGTAAACCAGGTGAAATGATATCAACTGTCAGCCTACAATAATTAAATATACGGTTTAATCACCGATATTCGCATGCTTTTTTTTTAATTTCTTAAAAATAAAAAAGTAGATTATCTCCCTTAGTTTTTTATTTTCAAAACTGTAGTGTTAACATTTTTATCGGACCATCAAGACATTATTTAATAAATAGTTTCATTTATTTCCTTACAATAGGTGTTTTTATTTAGTCTGGATATCTGCTAAAACTAGGTCATACACAGTGTCTTGATTTTTACAGATCTACGAAACCACTGCTCATCTAAACCGGATGTTTCCATCGGAAGATAGACTCCTAAACTTTGATGTTTGTAATTTCCTCCTTTTTATTACCACTCTATGAAAAGGAAAGCAAAGAAGCGAAGACGTGTTGTTATAATTGCATTATATAGTTATGGAAAATGGTAGTTTTTCAAAGATATTGCAGATTTTTTTTAGTTTTTTGTAAAATACGCAATATTATGAACAAAATTAACACATTTTAACACAGCATGAAACGTTCATTTACTACAAAGGTGCAACATAATACTATTATTAGGGCCAAAGCCAAACGGTGGAGATCAGGCTTGCCCCCTTATGTTTGTTGCGTATCTGACAGACACTCGGGTTAAAAATGCATTAAACAGACAACAAGACTTAGATTTGGCAGCCAAGTAATTGATTATAATTGCCCTTTTTTGCAACAAAGTTTACTCTTCCATTTTGCTTTAGTAATTTTCGTTCGCCGAGGCGTTGTTTTTCAAAGGATCAGCCACAGAACAGAAGTGAAAACTTCCGGTATGAAAATATACTCCAAATAAGCAAAATAAAAGAGTAAACATTCAACAAGGCTTCGATTTAGTAGCCAAATTGTCGATTATAATTACCCATGTTGCAACAATTACTCTTCTATTTTGGTTATATGGAGTAGATTTGCATACCGGAATTTTTCACTTCTGTTCTATGGCTGATCTGTTCAAAAACAACACGTCGGTGAAGGAAGATTACAAAAGCAAAATAGAAGATTAATTGTCGCAAAAGGGTAATTATAATCGACTATTTGGCTGCAAAATCGATGCCTTGTTATTTGTGTAACTATCTGATGCATACTGAACCCGAGAGTTTATCAAAATTAATATGCAATAAAAATCGGAGGCTTTTGTTTTTGCACTTTGGTTGCTAATAATAAAACGGCCACTAAGTGTTACAAAAATTATCCTAAAACTCGCCTTTTCTTTCGCTTTTTAAAACGTCTCAGTATAAATGTATTAAATTTAAAACATGTTTCTTACTTCTGAAAATGGTTATCGGTACTTTTTTGTTGTATAATTTGTTCTTTTCTTTCAAAAATATGTCCAATAGTTTATAAACATTTATGATATACTTGTATTGTGTCGTTAGAATTGATGGAAATACTCATTTTTGATTTGACAAACTGATATGCTAATAGTAGTCTTTCCATCTCTTGTATCTTATTGGTGTATATTAAATGTCAGGCGCGTATGCAGTATTTTAGAAGAGGGGTGCAAATATGGATTTCTGAAAAGGGGTGTGTGGGTCCAAATGTGACGAATGAATAGAAATAGGTGAAAAAAGGTAAATTTTCACGTCCTGCCACTCGTAAAACGGTAACAAAAATCGAGAAAAGGGTGGGAGGTTCCTGACATCCCACCCCCTGGATCCGCTAGTGAATGTAACCACAGAGATACTTTGGCTATAATTTGCTGTATTTAATTATTTACATTTAACAATAATAGTCAAACACTATTAATCATCGGCTAGTGGATGTCGAACACTTGGAAATGTTTGCACATAGTCAAGTCTGAGAGAGCCCTTGAACCACGGTCTTGAGTTTGAGAGTCTGGTGTCCTACCACTGAACCACTGAGGCTCACATGCAGGCCTTTCCCCGGGATTTTTTAAAGGCGCTTATATACACCATCTGTCAATATTTAGCTAATCATGCAAGCCATGCTACGATAAATTCCAGGGTCCCTATTCAATAGCATAATGCACACCACCCATCCCAAGGAGTGAATACCTTTGTCTGGTCTGACCAAGTTACCAACAAATAGAAGAGCTCCCGTTTCTGAGTGTCTCAAATTAAGGCACTTACATACAAGCTAATGGAGCATGGCCCGTAGCGCCTTATGGCTCTGGGGAAAGCTCTGACAAGTTCACTGCTTAAAAACGGGCAATACGTGAAAACTTAATAAACAATTTTAAATCACCTTCTGATGCATGTACATTTATTTTGACACTCACGTTTGTGTCTCCAGGTTGTATATAACACGAAGCTAGAAAAACCCTTTAACTGGGATGAAGATATGAATGAGTGTCTTTTCATCTTCTAAAACTAGTTGAGGTTTATTCGTGTCAGGATCATATTGCCTATTAGTAACAACGAAAAATCAAAACATGAATTTTAAAATTTCTTTAACTGGCAAGGTGATTTTAAGAATAAGGAAATAAACAAGCTTCATTCTATCAAACCTGGCTAGAGAAATTGACAATCCCCCTACACATGACGAAGGTGAGGTTCTCTTATCTTCCCATAATGGTCGAGTATATTTAAATTGACTTGCATAGACAGAATCAGGCAGAGCCGCTTGACTCGTGTGGATTTTCTGCAGATTTGTTTTATTTCCTTCCCCATGATACTGATATTTATTATTCACATGGTTCAAGCTCCCAGGGTCTGGGTTTGCCTCGGTGTTTTTTCCTTCTGTTACGCGCCCCAGATTGATATAATGTCCAGTCGTTTAACATATTTGAGTAATAAACTACACAAATAAACCACACGCAAATATATTTCCACAGTTAAGTTATAAAATAACGTTTTATTATAAGTTTTTTTTTTTATGAGGACTGCCAATTTAGCCTCGGTTCGAAGATAGCCATTTTGAATTTTTATGATGACGTCACTCGAAATGTGTTAAAATATGCATATAACAATTAACGCAGCAAATTTTTCGTCAAGGCTATATAAATCATTGGGATAATCTACTATATGCAATTATGTCATTCCATAACCGATGTGTTGACTTCTACTTGTTTTGACAAAAATAGCAAAAGTGGAAGACCTTATACCCCACCTCCGTGATATATAATATGAGAACCCTTAAATATATTAATTGTTTTAAAAGTGGTTGTATTTGAGTTGCATTACAAGATGTTAAATTAGTGGACACCCTATAACGTACTTTTAATTTATTCTCAATGGTCCTCAATCTCTGTGAATAATATCAGTGTATACTGACTAAAACCACCACACCCCACCCTCCACCGACGAAAGCAATATTAAAAACGAAATAATTTGGGGGTGGGTTAGAAAAAAAGTCTGAAAATTGGTATTATCTGTACGAATAGGAAAATATCGATATTTTTAACGATTCCTAAATCTGAAGTATTGTGACTTGTAAGGTTATTGTCGTCATTGAAATGCAGGTTTTCTCACAGCTCATGCATCTGAACATATCATCTATGCAATTATCAACACAGCAACCATCGAAGCATTTAAAATTTAATCATAAAATTTCATACAGTATGTACAAATTGGCAACAAAACATTAATTCGCATAAAGACGAACATAAAGAACACTGAGTATTGCGGATTTCCCGACGGCGTCTAGACCATTTATCACTAACTTATATAATGTCTGATGTAATTCCATGTTTTGAGATTTAAAATATACATGCTACTATCATCATGGTGAAAAGAACGTACTCCAGTAAGTACTAAATGCCAGTGTTCTTATTAATTACATAAATATAATGTAATGCAAATGTAAAGAAAATGATCAATTACTGAGGTCAGCACCTATATTCTTAGATCCATCCCTTTACATAAGGTTTAAAAACACTTGCTTGAACAGTGACCGTTACTCTAAGTGTATTGAGTTAATTGATGTATTTGCAAAATTAAAACGTATTACACGCGTTCTGTAACAGTTCCGCCAAGTGGCGATTAATATGCGTTCATCGATGTATTATATTCAGTTTAACATTAAGCATAAAAACCAGTTTGGACAGCAAGTGTACTGGACATTGTGATTGAACAGACGGGTCTTTCTTGTAGTGTTTTTTTTCCGTTGAAGGTGTGACGCATATATTTCGAGTCACGTGACAGATATTCCCCCAATTCTATTTTGGGACGAATTCTTCCTCAAACGAGGCCGTTCAATCGGCTACTTCCGACGGCGGAAATGGTTTCACCGAAAACATACGAGAAGTTCCGGTCTTGAAATGTGAAAATTTTAAATGTGAAACAAATCGATCGACTCGACATGGAATTCCCTCTACTATGGTTCAGTTAAAACGTCTTGTGTGATATAAAAGCGAGATCTAGTATCACAAATGCATGTAAGTTTAATTCGTAATCAATATTTAGACAATTATCCCCTTAAATGATGTGGGACTATGCCTTTAAGTTTGGCAGTTCACAGAAGAAAAGAAAAACTTTTCATCTGTAAGGTAGGCGTATTATTTTTTTTGTTTACATCACCTACGAATCCATGAATCAAAGTATTTTCTATTATTATTTTTTATATATTTTATTATTACTATTGTTTCTATTATTATTGTTTTAATGATAGTCCTTCGCTTTGGACATCAAGAGTTAGCTCGTCTTCGTTTTAAATACAAATAATGCGGTTAGGCGAACACAGCCTTGGCAATTATTACAGTTCCTGGTTTTGAACATAAGAATTAGATCATCTTCGTTGTAAATATCAATAATACTGTGAGACGAACACAGCCCGAGTAGTTATTATAGTTCCTGGTTGTGGACATTAGACTAAGCTCATCTTCATTGTAAATACCAATAATACTGTGGGAGGAACACCACAAAGTAGTTGTTATAGTTCCTGATTGTGGACATTAGACTAAACCCGTCTTCATTGTAAATATCAATAATACTGTGGGAGGAACACCACAAAGTAGTTATTATAGTTCCTGGTTGTGAACATTAGACTAAACTCGTCTTCATTGCAAATACCAATAATAATGTGGGACGAACACCACAAAGTAGTTGTTATAGTTCCTGGTTGTGGACATTCAACTAAACTCGTCTTCATTGGAAATATCAATAATACTGTGGGGCGAAGACCACAAAGTAGTTGTTATAGTTCCTGGTTGAGGACATTAGACTTAGCTCGTCTTCACTGTAAATACCAATAATAATGTGGGACGAACACCACAAAGTAGTAGTTATAGTTCCTTGTTGTGGACATTAGAGTTAACTCGACTTCACTGTAAATACCAATAATACTGTCGGACGAACACCACAAAGTAGTTATCATAGTTCCTTGTTGTGGACATTAGAGTTAACTCGACTTCGTTGTAAATACCAATAATACTGTGGGACGAATACAGCCCGAGTAGTTATTATAGTTCCTGGTTGTGAACATTATACTTAGGAAGATGGTCTTCACTATAAATACAAATAATACTTTCAGGCGAACACAGCCTATTTATTGCAGTTCCATGCGTTGTAGCAACGTCGTAGGAAGTTGGTCTTCACTGTAAATACGAATGATACAGTCTGACTGAACATAACCTGTGTAGTTACGACAATTCCTCGCTTTGAGCCGTCTGCTTGGAAACTGGGATGGATCAATGAGTTGTAGCACGTCCCCCTTTTTCACCGACAAATGCATCGAGTCTGTCGGCGATTTTACCAAAGTCTCCTTCACAATAAACTGAGGATATCCCAGGCTTTCTAACTCTCTTCTAAAACGATCGTTTTCCTCCGAGGTGATAGGTTGCTGCACCAGCTTTAAAACTTGCGATGGCAACAGAAACAGACTAGGACCAACTAGATGAAAAGGGATGTTCCCTGTTTGACCAAAGCAGTTTCTGCATAGGATGGAATTGTTGGAGGAGCGTCGTTTGGAAATGATTTCTAACACATCCCCTTCCGCAATAGACAAGTCCTCCGGATGACTAGTGGTTCTAGTCTGGAGAGACTCAAACACCTCCTTGCCTTCTAATCGCAGTTGTACAGAGAAGAAGAGATTAGATTCTGGTCGTGTTTTGGCGTCGTATGATGTTGATCGCGGCAGGTCTTTTGGAACAGTGTTGGCCTTTTCATTATCAACAACCTTTTCATTATCAACAGTCTTTTCATTGTTAATAGGATTTTGATTATCCATAGACTTTGTATTATCCATAGGCTTTAGGTCGTCCATAAACCTTTCACTATCCGTAATCTTTTCATTATCAATAGGCTTTACGTCATCCATAGAACTTTCAGTATCCGTAATAGTTTCATTTTCTATAGGCTTTTGATCATCTTTTGGCTTTTCATTATCTATCGTCTTTTCATTATCCGTGGGCTTTTGATCATCAATAGACTTTTGATTATCTATAGATTTTGGATTATCTATAGACGTTTGATCATCCATAGGCTTTTGCTTATCCGTAGAGTTTTGATTATCCATTGGATTGTCATTGTTGATAGGCTTTTCATTGTCCATAGGTTTTTCATCTCCAGCATGCATTTTACTAACAAACTGGCTTTCATTATGGACAAGCCTTACCTAAAATAATAATTATTATTCATTAGCATGTACGTACATTTATATATGCACATAAATATTTTCATAGTAGTTGTAAAATCTCAAAGTTTATGTTTTATTTATTTTTGGATTTAATGTTTCTATTCTATCAGTCAAACATCTTTAACTGTTGTTTTCTTTCTATAAGCATATGTTAGCCAAGGGTATGTATGAGAAAGAAACGAACTGTTTTTAAAATATTAATTTTCTTCTGTTCATTCAGTTCTAAATAATTAAATTTTCAGGTTAAGATTTTAAAAAAGAAACTGAAAAAAGAGTAACAAAATAAAGGATACATTCCAATATACACTGAACCAACCAACCAACCATCCAAAACAAAACAACATCACCAACCTCAGTCTCCTCTGTCTCTGGTTCACGTGCTATGGCAAAGGTGCGTTCCATAGATTTAGTTCTACTGCGATGCCAGATCTAAATGTAATGAAATAGAATTTAAAAAAAAAAAAAAATTATATAGATAAAAACAAATGGAATTTATGTTTGAATCTATACGGTGGATACTATATATTCAACGTGACATTCTAAATTAAAAAATACGAGTAATGTAAACATTTAACGATTAAATGTAATTATCCTAACTCAGATCACACTTTTAGACGAGATTCATTCGAATGACTTTCCACATTAAATTTTATTGTTTAAAAGTCTGACGTTCTACACTATTTGTCTGGAGTCTAGAATCCAGAGTGAGGTATCTAGAGGCATACTCCCAACCTCCCCCCTCCCATTTCGCGTTTTCTCTTTTTTATATGTCATTTTACAGGTAAATGGGACTGTTCCGCCTAAATATTTCGTGAAATCCTGGATCCTCTCTAGTCTCGTTTTATTTGTGAGTGTAATAAATTGATATGGAGCTCACTGCACAAATAAATAATGAGACATATTCTTCTCTTCATCATCTTCTTCTGCTACTGCAACTTCTTCTTTTCTCCTCCTCCTACTACTACTACTTCATCTTCTACTACGGCTTTTCTTCTCCTCCCCCTACTACTCCTTCATCTTGTCTTTCTTCTTCTTCTACTGCAGGTATCTGATTTCCAATTCAGATCTTCAGGACAATGATCATCATAAAATGCGCTCTCAGGTTTAAATATCGGTTAATCCCCTTAGTTTTGTCGTGAAGTCACCACCTGGCTATGATTGGTTTCTTCGACTGGCGTAGAGAGGACAACCATGTAAAATCGAGTGCTGGTGTCTGATCTACCTGTAAGCACTGTCCACAATTTGGATCCTCTTTAAAGAGGCACGAAAATCATAGTTTCCCGTTTGATGATAAGCTGTTTGACGCCTAGAAATATTAATAAATCTTGTTTGTTTATCGTAGCTGTCTCTGATTTGGTACACTGCTCTGTTGTTGTTATACAATCATATAACAGTAGCGGATCCAGGGAGTCTTTTTTTTTTTTTTACGTGTATACGAATGAAAGTACATGTAAGTGCAATTTAACCATTACCCATCACATTTGGACCCACTTTCAAAAATCCTGCGTCCTCGCCTGTATAATCGACTGGATATAGAAATAAAAAAACTGGCAAATACTAACTTAAATGATGTCACGAAAACAACTATAATAATAAAAATAAAATGGCGTTAAATACCTTAATCTTCGTTCTCAAATCCTTTGAAATACGTGGCGGATCACGTGACCTGAGGGAGCCAGTCGGCGCCGAGGCAATTGATAGATCACTATGACTCTGACAGAGTTCTTCTATGCTCAAATGACCTTTGAAGAAAATAAAAATATATAATAAGTTAATAATTAAAAACCATTGCGTATGGCAAGGTAGTATAACAAGCCACCCAAAGAAAAAAAAAGAAAAATAAAAATCGAAACATAACCTCCAAAAAACAACAAAACATAAAATTAAAAAAAGAAAAGAAAAAAAATGCGTCCCAGTCATACCGAATATAACACTGATTTGTGTTTAGAATAAACTGCTTACGTATGATATTTCACGTTTAAAATTCAGTTTAAAAAAAAGTAGGTTAAAGTGACCTTTCTTGATGAAATAAGCGTAATATATGTTACAATTTTATTATATTATATGCTCACATAACCCGTTTACTATATACACTTTGAATAAGCTGGCAGTTATTTCCTTTAATCATTTATTTAACGAAATTTATCTAGACAAATCCATAATGTTTGTTAGATATTATACACGTGCATAGTATATACTAATTAATGTAGCTCACCTAATAATGTATTCGGTGTGGTAATGTCGGTATTAACCAACGAACAAATGTGTGTTTATAAAACTAAAACATGCTGACAGAACGGAGTAAAGTTGACAGCTTTTGATGACAAGTTTTGACTCCATGTCGGCATTGGTCATAACAGCTAAATGCAAACAGGTTGCACTGTACGAAATTGCGTGAACACCAGGTCAGAATTTGAGGTCATCTATTCGCAGTAAATGTAACTACACCTGTGATTGGTGGATATGTGTGACAGCAGTCAATTATGAAAATACTGTGGTTTTATGAAAATAATATCATTTTATTAATTTTTTGTAAAAAATGAATTATTATAACAGTGACAATGTTGTATCTTTCGATACATGGTTTGGAAATAAGAACTGTTAAGTGAGATTTTGTGCAGATTGCAGATCAGAGGGACGACACTGTATGTGACAGAATAACACTCTCTGGACTTTCATTCCCGGACATTATCCTCTGGACATAAGCCTCAATGACAGCCCTCCCACCTCCCACCCGAATATTAGCCCCAACTAGGACAATAATCCCCACCCATATACAAACATAAACCATTACCAGTTATAATAACTGATAGAAACAGTAGTAGTAATATTAGTAGTACATGTAGTAGTAATAGCAATACTAGTAGCATTAGTAGTAGTAGTAGTAGTAGTAGTAGTAGTAGTAGTAGTAGTAGTAGTAGAATGGGCGCAATCAATGGGGATAGGGGGCACGTGTCCCCCCCTCCTCCACTTTTTCGTTTAGCAAAAAAACAACAACAAAAAACCTATTAATTTAATTACTTTATTTATTTAAAATGCCAAGTTGTCATCCCTTTTATCATGGTTTTATACATGGACGCCATTGTTGACGTAATTCGACGTAGAAACAACCTTCAAATTGTGTTATACATTCAGGCACGCTATAGTTTGTCCCCCACCTAACTTTTAAAACTAGATTGTCGCCCATGAGTACTAGTAGTAGTTCTAGTAGTAGTGGTGGTAGTAACAGCAGTAGTAAAAATAATGGTCATAATAGTACAAAAGGAGTAATAGTACAACTACTACCAACACCGCTATCACTAGTACTATAACCACTACTACTATAAACTACTACAGTAATGCTGTTTGATATAAAAATATAATCAGTAAGATCCAGTAAACGTTCCAAATTCCATGCTTTTATCAAAATGTGCAATATTTGAGCAACAAAGCCTTTTCTTCATGCCCCAATTTCAAATACTACATTTGAAATCCTTATATTTCACACATCAGGCGTTCACAAAATTTATTAAAACAAAAAACGAAAAAGTCGTTTGGGTTGATGCATACCCCTTCCATTCCTTTCCACCCATTGCACGCCTCATATTTTGTAAAAGCGGGGCTCAGTGTATTATTTCATAACTCAGGCCGAATCACTATCGATTTATTTCGTTCCTTCTCCAGTATAGAGTTTGGAGCAAATAAACACTGACCTAGTCTCTATGACTCATGAGCGATATTAAAACATGCCGCATATTCCCATACAAAGTATACATTTTAAGTAGTTTATATTCATTAAAAGACGGTGAATAACAATGCTCGTGTATCACGAAAAATGATATAACGTATACTCACACATACATTCGATAAAACTCCCAGAACGCGTTCCACCCAACTGATCCGAACAAAGAGAGTTCGTGAGATTCCGACGGAAAATTAAAACATGTGACAACGTAATATATCGTTTCCACAAATCGTAAGCACAGGACAGCGAAGCCCGTTGGTGTCAGTGGTATTCGTTCAAGAATGAGCAGGGACAGATTTAGTGGGTTGGGTTAGGTGGTTAGCCAACCACCATTTTTGGATCAGCAATGTCCTTATAAATATTAAATATGTAGCACTAAGCTGAGAAATGGCATAACAACAAGCAAATATGTGAATGTTTTGATGTTTGGGTAGGGATGGGTGGGTGTGGAAGGGGTGACTGGCTGATAACTTAATTATGATGTCATTGTTCTCAGAAATAACTGGAAAAATATACTATCCAATGCATAAATCCAGAAATGACCGTGAAATCCCCCCTCCCCAAAAATATTTTTAAAATAACAATAATAAAACATATAATAATAAGCCTTAAAATATTCGAAAACCATTGTTTTAAATGGCTAATTTTGCTACTAAGGTGCCAGAAAATCGTTTAGGTGAAAACTATTTATAAAAATTAGACTCCACCTTCAAACATGTCCGGCTCCTCCACAGATAAAGACGTGGTAAAGGAACATTTATTTATAGCAGTAGAAAGAGCAATGACACGTACACCGGGAAGTGAATCATTTTCAATAGCTAATACATTCAGGCTTCCTTCGCTTTTATCGCTTGCTAACTTCTCAAATAGTATTTCAAAATGGATTAACACAACTTTTTCTTTTATCCTCGTAAAAAAGGATTAGCTCCGTCGACTATAGCCTTCGTGTGTGAAAGATTAGATAACAAGGTAATCTTAGAAGGACTTTCATAATTTAATTGTAAATGTTTTACTCGGAAATATAGAGAAATGTGTGTTTTGTGTGTGCATAGGTGTGTATGCGCGCGAGCGTTTATGTGTTAATGTGTGTACATGGGTGTGTGCGCGCGAGCGTGTATGTATTAATGTGTCAGTGTGTGTGTATGAGTGTTAGTGTATGTCTGTGTATCAATAATCAAATTTTTTGTTGTTATTTCCATACAATATAGTTCTATTTATTCTGACAATTTTTATTTTTCAGTGTAGATCAGGTGGCGCACTCACGGCTATAAGGTACAGGGATGTGTAATCTCTATACCGACTCCAACCCAGAGTGAGTGTTCCACAAATATCAGTGACTAGGTATACGCCACGTGTACCGAGATGTGTTCCACAAAGATCAGTGACTAGGTATACGCCACGTGTACCGACATGTGTTCCACAAAGATCAGTGACTAGGTATACGCCACTTGTATCGACCAGTGGTCCACAAAGATCAGTGACTATGTGTACGCAACGTGTACCGACATGTGATCCACAAAGATCAGTGACTAGGAATACGTCACTTGTATCGACATGTGATCCACAAAGATCAGTGACTAGTTATACGCCACTTGTACCGACATGTGCTCCACAAAGATCATTGACTAGGTATACGCCACGTGTACCGACATGTGATCCACAAAGATCAGTGACTAGGTATACGCCACGTGTACCGACATGTGATCCACAAAGATCAGTGACTAGGTATAGGCCACTTGTACCGATGTCTGATCCACAAAGATCAGTGACTAGGTATACGCCACTTGTACCGACGTGTGATACACAAAGCCGTGGTGTATGCTGTCTTGTATGCGGTCAAGCGCTTACAAGATCCCTTGCTGCTAATCGAAAAGAGTAGTAACAAGTAGGCGGTAGAGGATAAAGGAGGTCAGAACCTCTACCTTTTAAAGAGTGGAAGGACGTGAACATTTTTCACTCATAAATTTCAGAAATCCACATTTGGACACACACACACACACACACACACACACACACACACACACACACACACACACACACACACAAACACACACATACCACATACACAAACACACACACCACACACACACACATAAACACACACACATACACACTTTCAGAAATCCTGCATCCGGGCCTGGTAGAGGTAACGGTTTTCTTTTAAACAGTGTGCTGTAGTGTCAAAACAAACAATCCTTTCACTTTCAGATATACCCGTACAGTTTGGTTCGTATTTCAAACTTGTTCTATATTGTTTTTGAACCCAAGTTCAAGTGATTCTAATGAACGAAAGGACAGTCCACTATTTATTTAGCGGCTGTTAGATGTCAGTACTTTTGCGTCTTCTGGTCTTTTTAGAAGCAGGCCCATAGAACACATTTTATAAACACACAAAGGTTAGCTCCATTCCACATTTACAAGTCAGCCCCCTCAAACACCCCCCCCCCCCTCACACACACTATGAAAATCCGTCCTACGGGTCTTCAGAAAAAAACTATTATCGTACATGCAAATAAAACAATTATGCTTACCTGGGTGTGAGCAAAGAACTGTTTGTGGTAGCGCTGAAACTGAATAAAAAAAATACATCTATATAGTATAAGTATTAATATAACATCAAGGAAAAAAGGTGATTAGTGGGGCAGAATTTTCGTTAAGGTGTTGGAAAAGTACACGTGTACACGCTAACAGGATTCTAATTTTCTTACAGGTAAGATAAACATATGAGTCCCTTTCTGCTACGCACTCGACCACTAGATCTGGAACCCAGAGTGAGTGTTCCGCAAGGCACAGTGGGTAGATGTATACCACTTACACCAACTAGTGGTCCACAACTGCAGTTACGTAGCCAGCATTGTTTTTCCTGTCATGCTTATAAAACAGTACCAATCTATATAGGGCCTTCTTGAGATAATTATGTCTGCTTTCAGCCTCTGATTATAGCACTGAACTGGTTTATGAAAGGCCGTGATAATTACTAGTATGTGCTATCATATCCATGGGATAGTGCATATAAAATATCCCTTGCTGCCTATCCCTTGCTGTCTCTTAAATTAACTAATCTCTGTCCTGGACAGATAGTATAGGAAGCTGAGCTGTGTGCCCAGGACAGCGTGCTTGAACCTTAATTGGATATAAGGACGACAATAAATACAACCAACCAACCAACCAACCAGAAATAAAAAACGATTGCAGAATTTGCAAAATGTTAGAATATAATCTGATCTGGTGTCTTCCCACCCTTATATTGTCTGATATATACGAGTCGGTATTACTTCTAGTATTTAAAGACACCTGCTGTGCATTCTACCAGTGTCCTCAAATAATAAGACTGGTCTGGGCTCTACCACCTTATATATCAGTAGCGGATCCATAGGGTCAGGACCACCGCCTTTTATCGATTTTTTGTTTTACCTTTTACCGAATGGAAGGACGTGCAAATTAACCATTTTGTTCTCCTTTTGTATTCACTCTTCACTTTTGGATCCCCCGCCCCCGCCCTTTTCAGAAATCTGCATTGGGACACCCCCTTTCAAAAATCCTGCATCCGCACCTGTATATTAGATTATATTTGAAAAGGTAAACGCCATTTTCATTGTTATTTCTTATTTCGCTTTAGCGGTCGATATTCAGGTTATCAAAAAGCCATGTACGTACTCGGCGAAATGTTGAACTTGTAACAATACTACAAATGATTAGACCGTATCGTCAGTATAAAGTCACATTTAATAATACACTTCAAGAAAATATAGGGGAAACCCCTTGTTGTAGACGGAAGTTCAGTTATAATATAAATATGTCTGGCATCCTGGGGTCACCAGACTCGTTTAAACTGTTAGGAAAACAAAAAGTTTTAGTAAATATAAACTACGGTTCTAGGACAAGTAGCCCCCGGACAAGTACCCCCTGGACATGTACCCCCGGACAAGTATACCCTGTGCCATTTACTCCCCGGATAGTACCCCCTGTGCCATTTATCCCCTGGACAATCACTACCCAAATAGATTTACATTGTGGGAAATAAGTACTTTGAAGTGAAATATATATTTTCTTTTAAAGTCTAATTTTATTTTGACAATAAAAATGTTCCAATATAAAGTTTTTTTTTTTTAATATATAGTTTATTGCAATGAACTTTACAATCTAAAGAAAAAAATACATAAATTTAAAATACATACATACATACATACATACTTATAAAGTTAACATATATACATTAAAATGTCAGCTAATGAGCTATGTTTAAACCCCTCTTTAAATATCATTTACACACTTTTTACAAGAAGTGAAAGCAACACGGATCTTTATTGGTCAGAAGATAGATATGATAATACTCCACCTGTTATCATCCCAATGTGTATATGCAATGTCAACATGGTGGTGAAATAAGTAATTTATGTATCTCGCAAAATACAGGTGAGTAAGAAATAATTTTGTTATTGATTACATTACAAAATTCAACAACGTAAACATTGATGGCATTAAGTGTGCTATGTGTCTCAACTGCGCATGCCTGTAGCCAGTTAATGTTAATGGTACGCAATTTGGCATGACAAGGATATGTACGTGTACTCACCGTGTTGAACACATTAGTGGTTTGGCGAGTTTATGTCACTGACTCGGATATTATCGAAAATAATGTTCTCAGCACAACTTACGTCGGTGAAATTATTGTATTATGTATTGTATATATAAATAAACTATGTTAATACCTGGTCGCCTTAGTATTTTGATGAATGCTTCCCACCAATGATCTTTAGTAGCATCAATACAAATAAACGGGAACAGCATGCTGGGGACATCACAGTTTTCAACAACAACAGGCATGATGATGTTCTCGTTGTGGTCGACGCTGTACTTAACAGCAATGTGTAGCTGAAACATCGCCCAATCGCTCTTTAGAAACGCGGGAGAGAGAACGAAAACAACTCTGTTAGAGGTAAATATGAAAAACGTAATGAGATCCAAAACCATCTCCCCCACAATGAAATCTCGTTCATACTGCGCACAGACGAGATGTTCCGAGGACTCCAATCTTTCCATCACCTGTTTCACCCATCTGCCGTCCTCGCTCGCATGACAGAAGTAGACGTGGTGTTCTTTACCTTTCTTTAGCACGGGATGTCGAGAAACATCACTCTTAACCTCTTTCACAGAAGAAGGGTCAGTGAAACTTTGACGATACGTTATTCTTGGTTGAGTTTCTGCATCCACAGACGTTGAGGACATTGAAGGTAGTGTATATGTGTGTTTGGACATCGCTATAATTATGGTCCTACTCCAACAAATATTCATTTGGCATAGATGTACCAAATGACGTGGGCTTCTTTCCTAAGGAAAGTTCAAACGTCCCTCGTAGTGGAAATCTCTCTCCTCAAATGGCTTTTCAATAGATTTGGCAAATGTGCCTGTGGACGGTAGTCATCTGGTATAAAACGCAAAACAGATGCACAAAGTTTGTTCTGTTTTTACTTCCTTGATGATGTGAAATAGATATAAACACGATAGACGGAAAGGTGTTTGAGAGTTAAGTCGTTAAAATATATTTAACAGTTGTCTTCTATATCTACCATTATGACCGCAAATGACAACTTATTTATACTCACAAGGTAAAACATGGGGATTTCCATGAATGTCATGCATGTTAACTGCGGTCTCCTCATGTGGCATAAACATTGATTTGACGTACATCCTGTGGTAGATTTCCAAGTAATATGAAGCGGTCACGGTAATGTACTAAATAGGCCACCCGCTTGTATGCTATGATGTATACAGGGTACGATATTCCATGTGTACTTCGCTTACATCGATCAATAGTCTACAGGTGGTTAACGTTTATGCTCTCCTCTCTCTATCAGATTTGAATCAAATCTCAGTCGAGGCACGGGATTTTGTTTTATCTAGTATCGTCTCCAACCCATAGTGAGTGCTCCTCCAGACTAAGTAGATAGGTGTATACTTCTTACAGCGACCAGTTTATCAAAGGTGGCATTTGTATGGCGGCAGCGGGTTTCGTCTCTCCTACTAACACTAAGCTCTGTTCTTGACAGACAGTACAGGAAGATGAGCTGAACAATGTGTCCAGAACAGCGTACTTAAATCATAATTGGATATAAGCAGGAAAATAAGTACAACCATCCAATCAGATCTCACTCTAGGTTGGTGCCGGTATCCATGGTTCGACTGAGATTTGATCTCTGTACCTACCAGCCGTACGACCGGCAGCGTAACCACTGCACTACCGTGGTCGATAAGACTGTGCAATGATTAATAATACATGAAATGTAATTTATGCAGTTATCTTCAGATTAGAATCACCCGCCTGTGAACCGGTCGGTCGTCGAATCGAGCCTTCTCAGTGGACTATTTTGCAGTTTGGGCCATTTTTCCGTTCCAACCAGTGGTCCACAACTGGTTTATCAAAGGCCGTGGTATTTGCTGTCCTTTATGTGGGACGGTGCATATTAAAGATCCCTTGCTGCTTATCGGAAAGAGTAGCCTATGTGGCAGCAGAGGGTTACCTCTAAATAAATATGTCGTAATGACCATATGATTGACATCCAATAGCCGATGATAAAATAAAAATCAATGTGCTCTAGAGGCGTCATTAAATAAAA
>JAULBS010074493.1:0-20616 GCA_032355785.1 Symmetromphalus regularis
TTAGACTACTACGTAATCGTAGTAATTATGGATGATGACGTGGCAACACATTTCTACGTCACAGTTCATTGAAGAATTTTTTTATGGATAGTGTTACATTTTATTAAAATACAAACACGTCATATTATTAGTTTATTAAATTTGTTCTAACTTGACGAATACATGTTATCTTACTTTATAGTGCTGTGCAATAAACAGATTACAAAACTCAATCCCATATGATACCGAATATATTACAACTCATGTGTTTTAAATCGTACATCACTCGCTTTCGCTCCTGAAGTACGATTGAAAACACACTCGTTGTAATATATTTGGTATCACACGAGATCTCATTATGTAATCTCTATATCTCTCATTAAAAAAAACCCCACATTTACATGTAAATAAAAACATTTAAAAATAAAATAAAAAAGATAACATCAAGGTAGACCAAATGGTAAAGGCAAGCTGAGTTAAGGGAACCATGGGAACTATAGGGGTTGGTGTTGTGTAGGACAAGATGGTACCCAGACAATGAATGCAGGTATTGGTGATGTATGAACCAGGCAGTTGATGCTGGATGGTCTTATGTTATGAAAAGTTCATTTCAGTAAACTTCATTTTTCTTTAAAGGATTATTTTAGGTCAAATGATCAATGCCAAAAGCAAATTGCAGAATCAGTGTAGATATGTGAGGCATAGGTAGAGGAATGGTTTGAATTCAGCTTGGAAGGCAAGCTACTGCTGTTTTTTTTACTTGCATGTATAAGCCAATTAAAATTAGCAAAACTACAATTGTTTAACGACACCACTAGAGCACTCTGATTTATTAATCCTCGGCTATTGAATGTCAAATGTTTAGTAAGTTCAACACATAGCCATTGTGAGCCAGCCTCTGACAGATTTTGAATCACTGTCTTCAGCTTGAGAGTCCAACTAGTAAAACATTTAAACTAGACATATAAGCAGTTGCATTTTCAGCTAGATGACACATAAACCCATACTGAGCGAGTTAGAAAACAATAATTATGCTAATTGTGTACCCTTGGTTCAAGGTATATCAGTCATTGAAATTTACACATTTACAAAAATGTTGTCACCCTATCTAAAGACAGCCCTTATAAACCTATATAAAATGGGATGGCATCAAACAAAGTCTGCAAATATTTTATTAAGCCAAAAAAACACAAAAAACCTTTAGTGATGTTTTTATTTGTTGTCCACTAAAAAGTAGGGTGGTCATGTCCCCTCCAGCCTACAATCCCCAGTTATAATTCAATCCAAGAAACTGTCCATATGCATAGTTCAGCAGACAGACAAACACATGGATTAAATAATTCAAGAAGCACAGTTAAAAGCTATTGAAAATGTTGTTAATTAAATGATATAAATATTTTCTAAATTCATCTGCCTTACCTTCTTCAGAAATAGAAGCTAGATAAACAAGTAAAGAAAATGTAATATTAATCATGGTTTATTGGAAAAGGACAGATTTGTAGTAACAGAATTTGGTGTTAGTAGGGTCATCATGCTTTTTCTTTACTTGTATTTGGTTTTAGCAGAGAGGATATCATGCATCGACTAGTTTAATTTCTAAGAGTTTTATATCATTTTTGTTTTGTTGTAGACAAAAGTCATATTCAACAAGAAATTCTAAAATACTCAAAATTACAGAACCAATGGTTTTTGTAATGCTACATGTAACTATTTTAGAGAACCTCATTTTCTCTCCATTTCAGTTTTGTTATAACTTTAAAGCGCCTCCATTGTTTTTAAACATTAGTCATTGATAAGTTGATTTTTGAAGTATTTTGGAAAGATATCATTTCGAATTATACTTGTACTTGTAGAGAAAGTTTAACTTGGAGAGAGATGACTGCTGTCAATTTGGTATTGAAGAACTGTGTTCTTTTCTAAGGGATAACAGATTTAAATGTTTTACTGATAACCAAAATGTGTTACTAAAGGAAGCATGAAACCAAATCTACAAGTTTCTGTAATGAAAATATTTCGATTGTCTCTTCATAACCATATATAGTTAGAATTGGAATGGATTCTAAGAGTCAGTAATGAGCCAGCTGATTATCTAAGTAAGATAGTTGACTACGATGACTGGGGAATAGTTCCCTTTGTACATGTATTTATAAAAATAAATAATTTATGGAACCTTTTGAGGTTGATAGATTTGCTTCTTATTACAGTATTAATCCGGGTAGTGAAGACATACATGCATTCACTTTACATTGGGATTCAAGTAATAATTGGTTTGTGCCTCTTATGTCCAGTTGTTATGTGTACTTAAACACATGGTATAAGGCTAAGGGTACTTTGGTAGTTTCAATGTGGTTTTTGACTAGTTTTTGGACTCTGCTGTGTCCAAGTGGAACTTTGATACCACAGGTGAAAGATTGAATGTATTTACCCAGGTGTAAATACACTTATTAGAGGCAATGATTTTCCATTTCAGATTTTCCCCTTTTCCGTTATAGAATTTAACAAATTCCTTTTTTTCCGTTTCAGTAAATTTTATAAGTTCATTTTGTGTTCCAATGAAATATTTTCCATTAAACACATACACACACACAAAAAAATAAAAAATAAATGTGGACCGAAACTTGGTTAATACGCAATTACAATGAGTTCGGTAATTCTTGTTTTTCTCAGAACATAAAAAGAATCGATCACATAAAAACCAATTTTCATCATTTTAAATTACATGTATGATGAATATTATAAATAAATTGACCCAAAATATGTTATAAATCTTTAACGCGCGTAACTCAGAGAATTTGAGAAAAATAAATAAATAATAATAAAAATATATTTTAAAACTTATACACATAGCATACTTAAGGTATATTTGTGGAGTTAGATTTGCATTTCCATATGATAGCGGTAAATATGCAATTTTTACAAGTTTGTTGTTTTTCAGGTATTTTAATCATGTTTTTTGTGATTAATTAGAGATTCATCCTGCACACCTGATGGATATGGCGCGTAAGATTCCAGAGTTATTGTCTTACTCGAGAATGAAATCTGCTGTCAGGAAGTATGAGTATGGTTTTAACATTTGGAAAAAATGAGCTGTGTTCAATCACATTTGTTCAAATTTACCAATATCAATTTTACATTCAGGCACTAATCTAGGATAGAAAAACTGGGAGAAGTGACTTCTCCTTTCCTAGAAGAAATGGGAGAAGTTTTATAAAAATGGGAGAAGTGTGATAAAAATGGAGAAGTGTGATAAAAATGGGAGAAGTGAACCCAGCAAAAACTAAATGTATTAAATTAGTGTTGTTTGTTTTGTTTTTCTCATGTAGGCCTTCGTCTATGACCCTTTTTTCAGGTGAGATTTTATAAATTATTTTTTATATTTTAATAAATAAAAAAAAACACTTGTGAAACAAATTTCAATTAAATTAAAACAAAATTATTTGGTGGTAAAATCTCTGAGCCCTATCTCCATTTTGTAATGGTCTACCAGTTTTGTGCACTGAATCATAAACATGTTCTTGTTATATTGTCCACAATCACCAGACAAATATTTTTAATTAAAATTTAATAATGCAATATATAGAATAAACAAAGTATTTCTGACACCAAGACTGCGAAGTGAATCGAAACCGCATTATCTTTGAAGTTGCAAGAATCACAACATAAATATTTACCGCAAAAACATCCGGTTTCCAAAGGAAATGCCAATAGATTATAGCAATCAACCGATCAAAACCATTGTCTTAGAAACTATTGAAAATTAATTAGTAGACCAGATTAAACTAAATGAAAAGCATGCATGCAGAACAATCTCCAACGGCTTTGAACATTTGCACTGAATCAACAGGCGACACTTTTTTAAATGCATCTCTAGCAAAGTAATTGGAATTCTTGTTCATATTAAGTAACCGAACAAAGCTCGACACGGTCTATTCTGCGTTACCAGAAATAGCCTGTCATTGACAGGGGACAATAAAAAGGCATCTTGTTTGTGTGTAAATGCTAATTAGTTTAGTTTTTTGTTTGCATTGGCATCACAAATTAGTATCACTGTCAGACGTTAGTTATTGGGATTTGTTTTTCACTTTGCTTCAAGCAAAATATTACGGCGACTTCGACTTCTCACTACTGTTAACAAGTCGGCGACTTGAGTGAACTTTCGGCGAAAAAAAAGCCCCATTACGTCGGCTAGATTAGTGTCTGCATATAATGATATTAATTATTATTAATCCCTCTTTAGTTTTAATAATTTAAAACATACATCTTTGTAGGATGAAAATATTTAACCCTAATTCACTTCATATTTAGAATACATTGTGTGTTTTAAATATGAAGTGAAATTAGGGTGATATTTTCATTGTCCAAAGATGTACGGTATGTTTTAAATGTTATGTGAATCTATCTTATGTGAATCTCAAATATTTTTTGGAAAAAAGTGCGAGTCAATTCTGACTTGCAGCATTTATTTTTACATGTCGCGAGCACCAAAAAAACCTTTTCATTACGCATGATTTAAATGTAATCGCAAGTATTGACATACACTTTGATTAAAAAATTAAATAATATATTTTTTTTATCTCTACCCTCTGGTTAAAGCTAACAGAATAAAGAAAATGGGAAAACATAACTTACTAAAATACTTTTAAATTAGTAATTGAAAATTAACATTTTTAAACATATATACATGTACATGTACATGTATACAGTAAAATACCTATTGACCACACCACTTCTAAGACCAACATTTTAAAGACTGGAATATTTTCTCATTATTTTAATAGTAACAGTAAAACTATCCTAGGATTGAGATCACCCTAATTATGCAGTTTACAACTAATAAATTCAGTCCCAATAGTCTTTATTAATGCATTTGGATTCCATCAAAGCAACCACATTATAACAGCAAATTTTGTACATTTTGCATTCAAACATGACTAAATCAGGGGTCAAATTTCATGAAGGCATTGTGGCTTTTGCCGCAATGCCCACTCAGTTTCATTTCTAACAAAGCAACTATTGCCGTGCCCTTTTTTCCCTCTTGCCCCATAGGAAACACAAATTTGTCAGTGTGTCCTCAGAATTGCCTTGGTGCCATCTTGATTCTTAGGAATCCAAGGCAATAATTGCTATGCCCCCCTAACTGAAGTTCGACCCCTGCTAAATGCATACGCTGTCTGCAGTATTTTTTACAATATACCATAAACGAAATGAATACAGAGGATTGTATATAGCTTACAGTATATAACGGTGAAAACGGTGGTCTTTATGTTAAAATTTGACATTAAACTGTTTACATCACGAAACAGAACACCAATTAAGGAAAGTGATTAGGGAAGGCATTTAATTGTCTCTGAGTGACTGCCTAAGTTGACAACACATTAAGCCTAACAGCAGTACATGAATAGATCACATTTATTGCAAACAAAACAAACTCATGAAATAGAGATTTATGATGATTTGATGCAAGGACATCAGTGTTTGCAATAAATGGAAGTAAAATTCACAAATGCTGCCTTCATAATATTAGCCAAGTGTACAATAACACTTAAATGTCATCACTAAAAAGGACTGATCATTTGATGTAATGTTCATTTTTTTTTTTAATGGCTGTACAATGTACTTGCAAACCAGTTACACAGCAGCTTTGCTTATTGCCATCATGAATTTTGAGGACTATTATTATCCTTCAATCCCAGAAATTGCATTTGGCGATTGGTAATGCCATGGAGATTGCAGCAGTTTTTTCATTCACCATCATATGGCACTTTATTTTTTGCTGTGGTCTAAATTTGTATTTTTTTCAAGGTGTATTTTTTTTCATTATTAAATATAGACTATACTTTACTCTAAAACTGCCTTGAACACTATTTCTCAACTGGATTTATTTTGCCGTGAGCATTTTCTTAATTGCAGGGTTTGTCCTTTTAATTTTTCTAATGTAATTATAAAATAATATAAAAGTAGTCACCATAATAAGTGTCACTTTTTGTTAATCTCTTTGGTAACAGGTTTACTGTACTTGCTTCTTGTATTTTACTGTATACAACTGGAATAAACCCAACTTAAAATAGTAGTAATTCATTAAGAAGGACCACTCCACTATTAAAACCAATTTTATTAAGTCCCACCTACTACCTAGGTAGTCTTTGTAACTAGTGCAGGTTTCTGTGTGTGTGCATGCATGTGTGCATATTTATTGTATGTACATAAATGTACATAATTATATATATATAAAGATTTTTTTAAAAGAAGACTTAGTATAAATTACACGTAAGAACTAATTCCACTCCTCTGGGAGACTAGTAGTGTAGAAAAGTTAATAGTCCCTTTAAAAAAGAACATTAAATATTTTGCTCAATGGTTTGAAATTAAAATGTCTCAATAATAATCTTTACCTACAGGTATTTCTCATTATTGTATCAAAATAACACTTAACCATATTCATGTTCCAACCCCAACAATTAAGAAAATCTCCAATGCAAAATAAATGCTGTGGAGAAATAGTGTCTACAGCATTTTCTACAGCAATGTTTGCATAAAATATACTTATTTTTAATAATCAGAAGAAAAAAAATATAAGATGGAAAAAAAAAATTGTCTGTGGCAAAAAAAAGTGCTGTGGAGAATGAAAAACTCCACGGCAATCTCCATAGCTTTGCTGATTGCAGCAGGCAATTTTAGGTTCCTTGGACCCTATTCTAATGGTTTTGGTCTCCTGAGTATATCGTTCACCTCACTACATAACATTATTAAACTCATTAGATTAAACCCTTCACTGGATTACAGGCTTGTCTTGAACAGTTCATTAATAATTAAAATCAAATCACTTCATTCATTTCCCACAGCTGTAATTGTTTATTGATTGAAATAAAACCTGATAAGAAAGGTTTAAAATAGCGGAACAGGTGCACAGGAATTTTGAAAGGGCATCCTAAGATATTTTAAAGATTTTTTGTTTGTTTTGGAGGTACATGTATGTCTAGAGTTAGTTATGACCAAATTATAAAAGAAAAAAAAATTGCTTGTTGGTGGTGGAGGGGAGAGGGACATTCAGTCCTCCAAATTTCCAGTAGTGGATCTAGTGGGGTTCAGGGGCTGGACAAATACACAGAAACCATTAACAGGACTGCAAGAAAAGCAAATATATAAGGGGGTTGCAAAAGGTAGAACTCACAAATAAAGAAAGACAAAATAAAAAGGTTGTAATTGAAAGAAGATCTGTTGAAGTATTAAATATACATTGTACTATCAAAGTAAAGTTTGGTTTTTTTATTTAACAACGCCTCTAAAACACTGATTTTGATCTTATCATCGGCTATTGGACGTCAGTCATATGGTCATACTGACATATTTATTTAGAGGAACCCAACTGCCACCACATAAGCTACCCTTTCCGATAAGCAGCAAGGGGTCACACTATACTATCATTACTGTTGGTTGGGAAAGGTAGACATACATGTACAACCTCTGCAATTAAGAAAATGTCCACAGCAAAATAAATGCAATTTTAATGCAAACTATACTTTAGTTTTAATAATAAGAAAAAAATTCACCTTGAAAAAAACAAATGTAGTCCAAGACCAAAAAAAATGTGCCGCAGAGAATGAAAAACACTACTGCAATCTCCATGGCATTGCTGATTGTCACGGGCAGTTTCAGGGGTTCGTGTACATGTATGTAAATAAAAAATTTCTGAACATTTTTGGTTTGTTTAATGACATCACTAGAGTAGATTGATTTATTTATTAATCATCATCTATTTGGCGTCAAACATTTGGCAATTCTTTAACGTAGTCATAGAGGAAACCCACTTTATTTTTCAGTAACCTTTAATTTGAACTTTCCCACAGACAGGATATTGTACATGCCAAGATCTTTGATATACAAGTTATGAGGCATAGTTTTCTAGAAGTCAAGGTAAAAGTTAAAGATTATATTTTTATTTTGCCTTATTTTAACATCTTAATATCAGTAATAGTAATAGCAATAAAAACAATCTAAAGGGTAGTGTTTTCATTCTTTTGTGTCAATAACTATATAATTATTATAAATTGGTTTTATCACCTACATGTACATGCATATATATATATGTATATTGCTTGATTCAGATATTTGGCATCATTCCAAACCAGTCACAAATGGACGATATTTATTTTAGTGCTAGATAGTCATTAAACAAATATTCTCAACCAGTTCTTAAAGACTGTCACTTTTCATTCTTTATTTTGGGGAAGAAATTCCCAATCTGAATATAAAATATCCTCCACTTTTAATATTTTTTTATATAAAGATGTAACTAGATACAGTAATTTGATTCATTTGTAGTATTAATTTTTTTTTAATTCTGACACATGTAAAAAAATCCCTTTCTTTTAATATTTTTGTTATATAAAGATTGTAAGTAGATATAGTAATTTGATGAATTTATAGTATTAATTTTTTTTTTCTATTCTAACACATAAAAAATTGCCTACATTTAATCTTATTGTTATATAAAGATTGTAAGTAGATATAGTAATTAGATTAATTTATCGTATTAATTTTTGTTCTATTCAAACACGTAAAAAATTGCCTACTTTTAATCTTTTTGTTTGTTTAAAGAAATAACTAGATATAGGAATTAGATTAATTTATAGTATTAATTTTCTTTTCTCTTCTTACACATTAAAAAATACCCTGCTTTTAATCATTCGTTATATGAAGTTGAAACTAGATTAACTTGATTAATTTAGAATATTAATTGTTTTTATTCTTACATATAAAAATTACCCATTTTTAATCTTTTGTTATATAAAGATGTAACTACATGTATATATAAAGATGTAACTAGATTAATTTGATTAATTTAGAATATTTTAATATAAAAAATTCCCCATTTTTAATCTTTTGTTTTATAAAGACATAACTAAATATAGTAATTTTATTAATTTGTTGTATTAATTTCTTTTTAAATTCTAACAATTCTGTTTTGAAGTGAAATAAAAAAATTACTCAATTTCTTTGCAAAACAATACTAAATTTCTTAGTCAAAACTGTGGGCATCAAATCAAATTTCAGAAATAAACCCCCTCTATCTTATTATACAATGCTATGTACAATGTATGTGTAGCAATAAAACCAATTAAATTCCAAGAAATAACATCAAATAGCATGCTGGTATCCGACTATCATACCCTAGAGCCTTTCTGCCAGTGAAATTTGTTTAGCACAACTCTGTACATATGGCATTATCTGTGCTAATTGGTTTCATCAAACAATCCCCTCACTGAAGTGAAATAACTATTGATATTGAAATTACACTCCATCTTGGACAGCTGGTAATTTCTCATCTATTTCAATTATATACCTACTCTGTTGTGGGAAGGGTGCGGATTATTGAACACTATAATCATTATGGTAATTACCCAGTAAAAGAATGTCAGCCCTCGAAATTCAAATCATCTTGCGACAGCAATTTAGTTCGAATAATAACAAAGTAAATGCGTGATAATAATAAAAGGAAAGGATTGTTTGTCTAACAACACACCAGCACATTATTCTATTAGTTGTCTCATGCAACAGATGGTCTTTAGAGAAACTCTCTTCCACCACATAGGCTTCTTTTTCCAATTAGCAGCTAGGGATATTTTATATGCATTTTCCCATAGACAGGACAGCACAACCATGGTCTTTGATAAATAAATTGTGGACCACTGGTCGGTGTAAATGCTATACACCTACCCACTGAGTCTTGCGGAGCACTTACTCTGCATTGGAGACGGTATCAAGATTAAAAATCCCATGCATCAACTGAGATTTGATCCTAGTACCTACGGTCTGTAATTATAAAAGTGTTGTCTTTGATCAATTTTGTAACCACTTTTTGCAACGGCATTGCTGATTGCCGTCGCAAATTTCGAAGGCTGGAATGTTGTAAAAGTTCTTATACATGAAAGTAAAGGTTGTAGTCCAATGATAAAGTGCCAAGCCGATGTGTGATGGAGTGCAGGATCGATTCTCTTCAGTGGACCCCTGGGGCAGAGCTCAATATATTGGTGAATCAGGGATTCTGTTAGTGTAAATGTTATTTGATAAAATTATGTAGAGCTTGTTGAGACTTGATGGTTGTCTTAGTCTTCTCAACTATTTATAGATTGTTTTATTCATGACATGTGGAGTAGGACGTAGGACGTAACTCCACGGTGTGCATTCTATTGTCGGCCCAGGCAAGTGAAAACAACTTCGAGTGAGTAAAAACCATACATTGATTCGCCCACCTGGTGACTTAAATATTGTGCATACAGTATTGCAGGGTTTCACGTTTGAGGTACGTGCTCACGCCCCACCGCGCCATAGATTTCGACCAAGGAGCGTGAATAATAAAGCTAAAAAAATACCAATGAGTTCGGTAATTCTTGGTTTTTGCAAAAATATCCATAATTAGAATCGATCACATAAAAAATTTCATCGTTTTAAATTATCATGAATATTATAAATAAATCGACCTAAAATATGTAATAAATCTTCAACTCGCATAATTCTCGGAGATTTACATCAATTTTTTTTATTAAAAAAAACGTCTGAGTGAGTGTTCTGCGAGACTCAGTGGGTAAGTGTACGCCATTTACACTGACCAGTGGTCTACAACTGGTTTATAAAACACAATGGTATGTGCTGTTCTGTTTAGGAAAGTGCATATATGAAAGATCCCCGGCTACTAATCAGAAAGGGTAGCTAAAGTGGTTTTCTTTAAAGACTATAACTCACAAAACACTATATATCTAACACCTAATACATGTAGCTGTTAAATAATGTGTCGGGGTGTCATCTTAATCTTAAATAATCCTTTCTGCATTCTGTGATGTACCAGGAATTTATTCAGGCTTTTAAATGGTACCGAACATCGGCCCCTTCCCAAAGGCAAGTGGCACTGATAACTCCAGATATCTGGACTTTAAAATTGCCAAATTGGTTAAAAAATATAATATTTCAGTTACATAAGTTCAGTCTTGTTAAAAAAAACTTCACAATTGTAACTAAAATTGCACTAATTTTCCGAATCCCTTCAGCCATAGCACTCTTGTGAAAAATCCGTGCTAGATCCATGTGTAAATATTATTCAAGACGAGTCATTAGCAAGATTGTTATTTATGGCCATCTCATTTGATTTCATCATAAATTACAGTTAAGTAAAAGAAAAGTTTGTTTATTTATCGACACCTTTAGAGTACATTGATTTTTATCTTATCATCTGCTATTGGATGTCAATCATATTGTCATTCTGACATATGTATTTAGAGGAATCCCACTGCTGCCAAATAGTATTAGGCAGTGAAATAGGCTACTCCTTCCGATAAGCAGCAAGGGATCTTTTATATGCACCGTCCCACAGACATGACGGCACATACCATAGCCTTTGATGAATCATTTGGAATGGAAAATAGCCCAAACTGCAAATTGGCCCAGTGAGACGTATCGATACGACGACCAACAAGTTCACAGGCGGACACTGTACCGCTTGAGCTACATCCCACTCTCCCTGTGTAAATATCAAGTCATTAGCAAGATTGTCATTTGCATGTATGACCATGTTATTCGATTTCATTGTAAATTACAGTTAAGTGTGTTGCATGTGTTCATATCAACATGCTTGTTCTCTATCTGCTTATTAACAGCTGTTTACTGCCACTATTGATTGAATTCGGTACAAAAGGGTGGTTGCTGAAGGATTCTGTGTTAATTGGAACATGTATAGATTTGGCGTTCAGTCATTTTCAATATGTTTATTATACACAATTTGTATTAGACCTGTCTAAAGTGTATGAGCGATCATTTCCTTCATGAATAACTCATGTTAATCTAATCATTCATAATCATTTGTGCAACTTTATTTACAAGGATTCATATTTTACAAAGTCAAATGGTTAACTAAGTTTTTGTTTAATTTTGTTTCAATTCTGACAGGCTTTGTTTATGTTTTTGTTCTGTTTAATGGCGCCACTTGAGAAAATTGATTTATTAATCATCTGCTATTGGATGTTAGGAATTTGGAAATCTTGACACATAGTTAAGTGTGACCGAGTGTATGACAGTTTTAAACCACTGTCTTCAGCTTGAAAGTCCTTACTGGATTCATTCAATGATTTTTTTTTTTCAATCCCATCCAGTGGGACTTGTACATCTAAGTCAAATGCAATGTTGTGTATTTTCCAGTCTGAGTTCATTTAAAAGATTGCTTGCTGGTAATGGGTTTACCATATGTTTGACATCCCATAGCCAATGATTATTAAATCAATGTGTTTATTGTAAAATATTTTATTTATTTACTGAAAGGTTTTTTTGTGGGCTTTTATTTTTTATTTTGGGGCTTTGTTTTTAAGGGGAATCAGTATGACATTCTCAAAACTGGTGTTTTCAAAATGTCTGCTTAAAACGATGATTACAAATAGATTTTTTAGAATCTTTACCTTTCTGAAAGTGGCTATTCTAAAATTTCTAAAACTCTTTACAGATCACTTTTAACATTCTGAAATCACCTTACTACCTAACAAAACCAACTAATTGATCTTTACACATTTGTTTGGAAAGAATGACCCTCAGTAGTCCAGCAGTAGAACGTCGGACTCTCAGTCTGATGATAGTGGTTCAAAACCTGTTGGAGGCTGGCTCAAACTTTAAATGTGTCAAAATAACCAAATGTTTGACATCTAATAGCCGATGATTAATACATCCTTGTCCTTTATAGAGTTTCCACCTGAAAATAATTTGAGGATACACAGAATGGAAGGTAGGGTGTGTGTGTTCAGGTGGTACTCCCCCAGAATATGTTTTTTATTCTAGATGCAAGGAAATGAATTCTAGACCACTTTGACGTATACTAGCTGTGATTACTATTGTATACTAACAGTCTTAACTGATTATTGATGCTGGTTTTTTATTGTCTCGAGAACTTAAAAAAAAATTATTCCCACAATTTGAGGGTACAGAGTTGTACCATCAGAAAATTTAAGGGTACAGAATTTTACCCTCTGGCAGAAACCCTGCTCTTGTGATGTCGTTAAAAAAATAATTTAAAGAAAAAACATTTTGGAAAGTAACAAGCTCTGTCAGCGTGCTCCATTTCATTGTGGGATAAGAGTTTTGATTGTAGAAACAGAATAGAATAGAAATGGAATTGCTGTGTAATGGGTTACTGGAGGATGTCTGTTACTGCTTACACTGTTTGCTGTCTGTGTCATACAAACCAGTGTCAATACCCTCTCCACTGTCTGCGTGTGCATGGAAATTATCTGAAATCCTTGCTTTGTCATTATGTGTGTACATGTAGTTGTACCAGTGCGGTAAATCAATATGACGCAGATGCACGTTACGTGGTTAGCACAGTTGACCTGGTTGTTTTAATTGGCTGTAGACTTTTAGGGCCAGTTTTATGTGCGTTGGTTTTATAACACTGGGTTATATCGAAACTTAGCCGTCGGATTTGGCTCAGTCAATAGAGAGTTCGATTGACATGTTTTGGTTGTAGGATTGGAACCCTTTCATGGACTTATTTCCTGATTGGGTTTATTCCCATTCAAACCGGTGCCCCATGTGTGCTTTCCGGAGCAGGATGTAGCTCAAGTGGTAGAGTATCCACCTGTGAAGCTGTCAGTCGTCGGACCAATCCTAATCAGGGGACCCATTTGCAGTTTGGGCTATTTTCTGTTCCAACAAGTGGTCCACAACGGTTTCACCAAAGGCTGTGGTATGTGCTATCCTGTCAGTTTATATAAAAGACCCTTTTCTGCTTATCGTAAAGAGTAGCCTAAGTGGCGGCAGTGGGTTTCCTCTTAAAATATGTCAGTATGACCATATGATTGATGTCTAATAGTCAATAAGATAAAAATCAATGTGCTCTAGAGGCGTCAAATAAAACAAACTTTACTTTGGTATATACTTTCCTGTCTGTGGGAAAGCGTTTATAAAAGATCTCTTGCTTCTAATGAAAGAATGTAGTGGGTTTCTGCTGAAGACAATTGTAAAAAAGTATAATTTGTTTTATTTAATGACACCTCTAGAGAACATTGATTTTTATCTTATTATCGGCTATTGGACGTCATACACATGGTCATTCTGACATATGGCTTTAGAGGAAATCTGCTGCCGCCACATAGGCTACTCTTTCCAATAAGCAGCAAAGGATATTTTATATGTACTGTCCCACAGACAGGACAGCACATACCACAGCCTTTGATGAACCAGTTGTGGATCACTTGTTGGAACAGAAAATAGCCCATACTGCATTATGGGTCCACTGAGAAGGATCAATCTGATGACCAACAGCTTCATCACAAAAGTATGCTCATTGTCATGAAACAGCTATTGTAGCAAAACAGTTTACTGATTAGGAGCCATTATAAGTTTGTCTCAGTTTCAAGAGATTCCACACAGTGTTATTGTAGTCTGGTATTAAACTAAGTGTACCAAAATCCAGATGACCTTTGATAACAGAGACATGAAATTGTCTCTCACAGTTTAATATTTGATTTATGTGCCAGACTGTTTGTAGCATCACTAAAGGTCTAGTGCTTGTTATACTAGCATGAGACTTCTACGTAATTGTATACATACATGAGGTGCAGATACATGATTTCTGAAGGGGGGGTGGGGGAATCCAAATGTGACGGGTGAATAGGACTGGGGAAAAATGGTTAATTTCGTTCGATTCGGAAAATATATTTTAAAAAAATTCTGTAAGGGGGGAGTCTGGATCCCCCTCTGAATCCGCTACTGTACATGTACTGGATATTGTAGAGATTACAAGCTTATTTTATTGTCCGTATCGTATGTAAATATATATATGTATGTTGGGAATAAAAAGTACCAACTTATTGTACTTGCCTCAAATATGTATAATATGTATGATTGCTCACACTTGCCTAAGACAGAAAGTGGTAAGTGTGTTTGTAATCATTTTTCATCGTTTAATTTTTCTGAGCAAAATGTGTAAATCATCAAAAGTGCTCTCATTTTGAAATTTCTCACCAGCAACTATTGCACTTTTTCTCTTTCCAAATGGAAAAAACTGACATAAATAATGTATATTTATCATATAATGATGATGTCATCCAGTAAAAACAAACTGATATTTTTTTGGGCAACACCAAATTGGATAACTTTGGAGATACGGTCATGTGACTAGCTTGACTAATAAATCTTATCTTGCTTCCATGTACTGTACAATTTTTAAATCCCATTGGCTGTTCAGGCACATACGCAGGAATTTCTTTAGGGGTTTGCATTTGTGAAGGCCCGAATGTTTTATTTTCGTTTTTAACGTTATTCTAGTAAATTAGCGTCAATCCAAATTTCCATTTACGGACCTCAACAGATTAAGGGGGGGTGCGTGCGCACCCATCTCACCCCACCTGCGTATGGGCCTGCTGTTTGCTGTTGGACAAAACCCTTATGCCCTGTTAGGTGGAGCCAATTTTCTTTATACCCTATCTAATTTTTAACAATTTACTGATTACTGAAAGCCATTTACCCCTCATGATGCTTCTACAACTTACAACGTCCACATCATTTTCCATACCAGTTTTTTAACAGATGTTCCTACTTTAATAAGCAAACTGTAGCCTATTATTACAGTTGGCTATTTGTTCTGTTTACTTATACCATTTTCAAAAATGTGTGAGTTATTGCCTTTGTATTAATTAAAATTACATAAAGGTGTCCTGGTGTTTTGAACTTGTTACATGTACCAGAACAGTCAACTTAAGTTCAGCCTGGCCATCGGTCACTAAAGTATGAATGGTTGCTATAACTACAAGACCGTGGCAATATCCTAACAGTGTACATGCTGAGCATATCAATTAAGTGTACAGAAATGTATGTATGGCTGCATGGGCATGATCATTAGAGGAGATGATTTTCTTGCAGTATAGATTAAATTCAAAAGTAATTAACACCTTCGGATGCTTAATCACATGAAAGGTACATGCACATGAAAGGAGTCTTCCATAATATGATAATGTACATCACACTGGGGGGTGGTGAGTTGCACTGAAGAATAATATACTTAGAGTTAGATTAGTATTATAAACCACAATCATATGGGGGTGAGGAGGGGGGGGGGCTGGGTGTAGTGAGACCTACTTCAATCAGAAGAGCATTCACATGCAGTGCTTTGGTTTTAGGATTGAACCACTTGGTAGACTATTCTCTGATTGGATTTACTGACCGGTCCTGGTAGTGCAGTTGTTAAGGTAAAAAATAAATTAAAGTTTATTTTATTTAATGACGCCTATAGAGCACATTGTTTACAGGAAAGCCACACAGGCTACTCCTTCCGATAAGCAGTAAGGGATATTTTATATGCACCGTCCCACAAACAGGACAGCATATACCACAGCCTTTGATAAACCAGTTGTGGACCACTGGTTGGAATGGAAAATAGCAGCAGTGGTAAAGGTGTCGGTCTCACGGCTAGTAGGTACTGGGATCAAATCTCAGTCATGGCATGGGATTTTTAAATTTGGTACTGGCTCCATCCTAGTGTGGGTGGTCCATAAGGATCAGTGTGTACTTGTATGCCACTTGTACCGATCAATGGTCCACAACTACTTTATCAAAGGCCATTGTATGTGTTGTCCTATCATTTGGAAAGAGCATATAAAAGATGCTTTGCTGCTAATCAGAAAGAGTAGCCTATATGGTGGTAGTGGATTTTCTCTAAAAGACCATGAGTCACAGAATACCATATGTCAGACACCTAATAGCCTTTGAATAAGCAATGTGCTCGGGTGTCATTAAACAAATAATCCTTTCCTTTAAATCACTTGATGGACTTATTCTCGGATTGGGTTTACTCCCATACAATCCAGTGCTCCACAGTTGGTTATGGTACAATGTACATGTATGTGCTTTCCTGCCTGTTGGAAATGGCATATAAAAAAAATCACATGCTGCTAATGGAAAAATATAGTGGGTTTCCTATGAAGACTAGAGAACCTCAGTCGAATGCTGTAATGGCTGTAACAGATCCTTGCCCATTTATGCATGGCCACCATAATATTATTAAATGATTTCAGATGGTTTACACTTCTCTTTGTTAATTGATGATCTGCTGTGAAATCAGTTTTGAATACCATGCTTTGATTTCAAATAATTGGGAATTGCACGTACAATATAGATGAAAACAGGGCTTGTACACACAATAATGAGAAATGACTGGATATCCGTCATGAATGAAATAAATATCGACAGTCATGAGCTCTAGTGTGTTAGTGACAAGATTAATTTCAAAAGGGGCAAATAATCCATGATTCTGAGTGTCAAGTAGGTTATTGTATTTATTACTCATTGCCTAATTTAAATAATTGTTGAGAAATTGAATCTTGGTTATCTTCATATGTAGACACTGCAAAAAAAAATTCCTTGCCAATTAATTTACATTGTGAAAACTTGTTTTGAACAGCAAGATGATTTTAAGCATTCGGTCAGACACTCTTTCTCTAATGAGTTCATAGAAAATGTATTAGCCTGTAACTCTTTTCCCCTATTGTAATAAATTAACTTTTCTTTGTTACAGGATGTTGTTGGTGAAGCAGTGGCTGCGCTGGATGCCGATGCACTGTTGTCGGCGTTGTATAATGAGTGTTGTGGAGAACCCCACTCTGGAGAGACAAGTGGACTGCCAACATATAGAACACTGGAAGAAAAACTCAAACAGAGCAAAAGACTGGTAATCACTTCTACCATACAGTCAAGTCCACTTAATTGTATTCCTCATAATAGCATGTTCCTGTTATTTGCATAATATTCTGCTGCACAGAACCATTTGTAAGCAAATATATACAAATAATTTCTTTTAATTGCATATGCTTTCTTTGTAATGTCTGGTTAAATGCATAAGAAAATGTAGAAAAGTTAATTTTTTTTCTTTTCGAAGTATCAAAAACCATGGCATATCTTAACATATTTATCATAGTCATATGCTATTTATTTATCAAATAATAACAAAATGACTACAAAGTAGGTGTAACCTTATACTATTTTTGCATTAGTTATAGCTTTTAGGTTACATTATCAAAGAATTGCTTACCATATTGAATATTTCGGATTTTTGTGATTACTGTTTCGTAAATGTACTTTGATTTTATAACAGATAGTACAAAAAATAGTAACATGATTTTAAATGATCATTTCTGATAAAGGATTAATCCTGTTAATTGCATAAAATATTTGGGCCAAATGCCTATGCAGTATAGCTTTAATTGTAGAGTATTAAATAAAAACATGCAGATGAACATGTACGTGGTTATTACGTGGCTTGGAAATTCATGGTTTTAAAATACAAGACTGAAATGTCCTGGGAAAAAAAACATTAAAAAAAATATGTATTGTAAAAAAAATCATTAAAATCTGTGATCTGACACACAAAACCCATGATTTCCTAGTAATAACATTAAAGTTCATTATGGTCTGGGAAAAAAACATAAAAATCCATATTCTGAAGAAAAACATTACAATCTGTGATGTTCAGAAAACACGAAAATCCATCACACTTTTAGTTTAACTTAAATTTACTATTTCTTTATAAAACTGACTTGATGCAGTGTATCTATTAACAAAATGTGTCTGAATAAAACAATAATAAAAACATACATTTTATAGAGGATATTAAATGAGTTGCCATTTATTATCAAATTTATGTCCTGAGTGAATTAATTTTTCTTTGTCACAAATTTTAGCAAGTGACAAAGGAAATCTATTTCACGAGGGACATAAAATTTCATATTAAATGGTAACGATATTGTATTTATTACCCCAGACAATTTTAATAGTTTTTAATGGTTAGAGTGACTCAATGTAATGCCCTGTTAAACCAATGTATAATATTTCTCACTGAGAAAATATGAAAAATATTTCTCAGTTATGAGTGCCCACTGGGGTAATAAAAAACCCTAAGTTGAATATGTATTTCTAATTGAGCATATTAAATTGGGTGACTAGGATATTTTGTCTAATAAGTACAAAATGTTGGTTTTGTCCAGTAAAATAGCATTAATGATTTCTATGCATGCTTAATGTATATTGAGGGCTAATCGCAAAAAGAGACGGCAATTTTGGCCCACTTAGAATCAGCACAGAATCAAAGGTCTTGGACATGTCATTTTGCATACTAAGGGAAGCCTATATAAAAAAAAGAATCTTTGAATTATTAAAGTGTTCTGATTTTACATGACACTTTTACCTTTAAAATAAATTTTTCTCAAAAGTACCTTTTTGGACATAACTGTTTTTTGCATTCAAACTTTGATATGAAATTCTGGTTTCTAGCATTATTTCCAGTTTTTGAATTAATGCAGCAAAGTCCACCTGATTTTTTTTCAAAAATTCTCTGATGGTTGGTTGGTTGTATTTATTTTCGTGCTTATATCCAATTAAGGTTCAAGCACACTGTCCTTGGCACACATTTCAGCTTCCTGTGCTGTCTGCCCAGGACAGAGGTTAGTGTTAGTAGGAGAGATGAAACCTGCTGTCACCACACTAATGTAGCTACTCTTATCGATAAACAGCAAGGGATCTTTTATATGCACTATATAAACAGACAGAATAGCACATACCACAGCCTTTGTTAAGCCAGTTGTGAACCACTGGTTGGTATAAGTGGTATACACCTACCCATTGAGCTTTGCAGAGCACTCTGGGTCGGAGGTGATACTGAGATTAAAAATCCTATATCACAACTGAGATTTGATCCCAGTACCTACCAGCCTATACCTTAACCACTGTGCCACGGATACTGGTAATTCACTAATAAGGGTTGGTTTGGTGCCACTCTCACACCTTGAGCATTGTTGCCCAGACCTTATTTTGATCTCTGGTTGCTAATAAGATTAAAACGAAGATGTCTGTGGTGCTGAATAGATATCTCTTCGTTATTAACCTAATTGAACAGGGAGATCTCAAACTGTGTTGCCTGTTTGTGGTAGACATTAAGAACATGTGGTGTCTTCACATTAAATCACCAGCTACATCATTCTATATCCATTAGTCAGCGGAATTAATGTATTATTTATGCTTTGTGCATATCTGCATGCAGAAAGTTGTGAATATACAATTTTATTAGGCCTTTTAGCATTTGTATTAACTATGCTATAAATTTTGAAATTCCCCACCATTCCCCAAAGGCCAAGTTGATGTTTTTTCCAAATTTTGGAGTAAATATTATCAATCTAAATGTTAAATATCCCAACTAGTGGTCCACAACTGGTTTATCAAAAGTCATGGTATATGCTGTCCTGTCAGTGGAAAGCTTATATAAAAGATCTCTTGCTGCTAATCTGAAAGAGTTGCTTACATTTGTATATGATGGTAGCGGGTTTTCTCTGAAGGTCATGTTACAAATCACCAATAGGGTCGTCGGATCGATCCTTCTCTGTGGATCCATATGCAATTTAGGCTATTTTCTGTTCCAACCAGTGATTCAGATCTGGTTCATCAAATGCCATGGTATGTGCTGTCCTGTCTGTGGGACGGTGCGTATAAACGACACCTTGCTGCTTATTGGAAAAGACTAGCCTATGTGGCGGCAGCAGGTTTCCTCTAAATACATATGTCAGAATTACCATATGATTGACGTCCAATAGCCGATGATAAGATAAAAATCAATGT
>JAULBS010074504.1:0-20615 GCA_032355785.1 Symmetromphalus regularis
CGTCCAATAGCCGATGATAAGATAAAAATCAATGTGCTCTAGAGGCGTCGTTAAATAAAACAAACTTTACTTTATTTGCTATACTCTATATTTTAACATAAATAGCATTAGAATGTCTGCTACCAATTCTGAGACAAACTTTTAATTATTTACATATTGAATTATCATGTTTCTAGTATTACTTTAATTGATTGTAATTTGTTCTGTGCATGTAATTGAGGGTGTGCTCTTTAAATGCAATACATGTCAACACTCTGCCACTTTGGGCAACTAGGAGACTGTCTCTTTAAGAAATAGGATAAACAATTTTTAATGGTGAGTGGATAACCAGAAAACAAAAGGAGGGCAATTAAACTTGGTAGAATGAGCATTTTAAATGTTGGTATGCAACCTATTCAATTAAGAAAATGTCCATGGCAAAATAAATGCTGTGGAGAAATAGTTTCCACAGCATTTTTCATGACAATTTTAATATAAAACTTTATTTTTAATAATAAAAAAAATATACCTTGGAAAACATTTAGTCTGCAGCAAAAAAGTGCTATGGAAAATGAAAAACACTGCGGCAATCTCTATGCCATTGCCAATTGCCGTGGGCAATCTCGGGGTTTGGGTATAGATAATCAGAAAACTTCAAGACTTGGTAGGATTTTGTTTCTCCACTTTTCTCCACAAGTAAAATATGAACTATCTAAACTGCAATGGGATTTCTCATATAACAAAACTCTCTCAAAATTCACTGAATCTTCTCACTTTAAATTTGTCACATTTTCTGGGTTCTTTTCATAGACATGCTGCTTTGTTCTGCTCTGTTTAGTAAAGCTTTTCACTCGTAAATATAAATATTGTGTTTCCATATACTAATACACAAGAATGTTCATGATATACACCTGCATTATAGAGAGATGTACCTGTACATGGGCGTAAATCCAGGGGAAGTGGGGACACATCCCTCCCCATTTTGGACATGGAGAGAAGCCTATATAATTACCCCCACACCCCACTTTATGCTTTGAAAAATTGAAATTATAATGCCTAAATAATAATCTTTACCAGTATTTCTCTTTATTGTATCAATGTAACACTTAACCATGTCATCTTAGCATAAATATACCGAAGTACACAAGGGGCCTATAATGGAGTCAAACCTGGGTGGAAGGGGGAGGACAGGGGAATGGTCCATCCCCCCACTTTTAGGATGGGATAGATGGTCCATCCCCCCCACTTTCAGGAACGGATTTTCGCCCTTGCCTGGGGAACTAGTACAGAATCCAGCCTCCCCTTTCATTATACAAATGTGTGGTTCATAAACATTTTGGGCACAGTTCTGAAAACACAAACCTTTGCTAGAAAGCTGTGCAAGTAGAGCCAAATACTTTTGGAATGAATATGCTTATTCAATGGCTATTAGGTGTCAGACATGTGGAGTTTGTCACTCATGGTCTTTGGAGGAAACCTAATGCCACATAGGCTACTTGTTCCAATAGCAGCAAGAGATCTTTTATATGTGCTTTCACAGCATGACATGACATGACAGCACATACCATGGCCTTTGAAGTAGTTGTAGACCACTGGTCAGTGCAAGTGGCATACAGCTACCTATCGAGAGTTATGGAGCATTCACTCTGGGTTGTAGCTAGTATCGTGATTAAAAATCCCATGCATCAAATTGGATTTGATCTCAATACCTAAAAGCCATGAATGACAGGTTAACTTCTATGAATCTGGGGCTGGTATATTTTGAACAAATGTGCCCAGGTTTCTTCACAATTATCAACATGCTTCTCATTTTTGTACTGAAAATGGAGCAGTTACATGTATGCAGGTGGACTTCATGTTATATATATACATGTATATATATATAATTTAAAATATAATAGAATTAAAATTTTGACTACATGTAACACCTGCATACTTTGTTCACATTGTCATCATTCAAGATGGGAAACACTCTTTTCTGTGAATAAAAACACTTTCAGAAGAATAAATAATGAGTTTTCTTTTCATTTGTACAAATATGTATGTTATAATAATAAAAATAGTAATCTGTTAATAAAATGACCCCATCATAATGGTTACCTTTCTTACTATGTAGAACATTATGTTCAGTGACACTATATTTGATACCTAAAGGGTTGAAATATCATATTTGAAGTTTTAGGTTGGAATAAACATCCACCATGATTCTGTTTCAGATAACGTTGATTTGTTTGTTGGTGCCATGTTAGAGACACCTCTAGAGGATGCTAAAATAGGACCCACATTTGTTTGTATACTGGCAAACCAGTTTAGAAGACTGCGAGATGGAGATCGGTAGGCACTTTTGTTTTCAATTACACAAATACATGTATACAAGACTTTTATTTTTGAAAAATGCCAAAGAAATCTCACTTTCAAAATGCTTTGGAGAGGGTGAAATTGTGGAATTCTTTCAATCTGTATAATTAATATGTATATATATATATATAAATACAACACACAAACCATGCCACACCACGTCATGCACGACCACACACACACACCACACCACACCACACAGCCTTTGATAAATCAGTTGTGGACCACTGGTCAGTTCTAGCAGCAGTACCTGCCAACCTTGAGTCTTAATAGCTTAACCAATGCACCATTGGGGCTAGCTGATTATCATAATAAAAAGGAACCAATACCGATTTTATTTAAAATCATTCAAATATAACATTGAAATTTTATTTTGACACCAATTATATTTAATATTCAGCCCGAATAGCTAAGAATTAATTTTGAAATCCTTCTCCCATTATTTGAAACATTCATTTCTTGCAGTTTCAGTATGTTTTGGTATGAAAATCCAGGTATGTTTATTTTTGTAGGTTTTGGTATGAAAACCCTGGTACGTTCACACCAGAACAAGTTTTGCAGATAAAGAGAGTATCGCTGGCTCGAGTTTTATGCGACAGCAGTGATAATATTGACAGAGTGCAGCGAGATGTATTCCTGCGGGCTCAGACTGATGATGACTACGTCAGCTGTGATGATATCCCCCGCGTTGACCTCAGAATGTGGACAGACTGTTGTGACGGTAAGTGATTAGTTTTGTTATAACTCTTTTTTCTTTCTTTCCAGTCCCTTGTTTACAAAGATCAACCCATATTAAGCAAAGGTAAGTTATTATTAATACAAAAACTGGGTGATTATGTGACTGTACAGTATTAGTAACATAGCTAATCTCATAGGTGGATACAAGAGTCCATGGGATCTGTAACCCCTCCCCGTTCAGATACTATTTTATTATCTCCTCATTAGAATTTGGTCATAACAAATTTTGGACCCACCAAACCATCAATATTAAAATCTTTAAAATATTTGTGAAGCACTCTTTCTAAAATTCTTACATCTGACCATGAACCCTTTTCTCCGGGAGATAATTAACACCAAGACATGAAGATGGGTTAATTTTTATGGCTTAAATTGGCTTTTGCTGGGTTTGTAAGAAATAGCATTAGTGTGCCCATTAGAGATAATTTATCTTAAAATTCACTCATTAAATGTGTGCAGAAAACACTAACTGTAAGGTAAATGTTCTCCAAAGGATTGTTATTTAGTAATCTCTGTTAGTGTTCTTTTGAACTAATGGAAATGAGTAAAAAATTATTTAAATTGTTGTTTCCACCAAATGAACCAAACTGGAAAGCCAACATAGAAAAGAATAATTCTGCTTATACATAAATCTGTGAATCTGTTTACCCCATCTCTTAGTTCAGGTATCTCTGGAATCTGTCACTAGGATTTCTTATCACTCATTTGGGATTCAGGTATGCCCCCCTTTTTAAACTAGCAAACAGGCATTTTCTCATTATCTCTATTATACCTTACTCAACTTTTAACATTATTTCCTTTCAGACTGTAGAAGAAGCAGCCGTTCTCATTCTTTCACTCGACATTTCCGTGGACGCCGGTCAACCGAATACAGCTATCCTGAAGACAAACCTTTGTCTGATGAGACTGTAAATAGCTCAGTGCACAGCATTAAGATAGTGGATCATCCCAAGCATGAAGTTGATGATGAGGCTCGTAAAGACCATGCAGATGAACGATGGTCAGCACACAATCTGACTGAGGCCGTCAAAGAGGATGTGTACCAGTTGGATTCACGTATAGAAGGAATGGAGGCTGCTCTTGAAGAGATGTCCAACACCATGTTCCAGCTGCAGAGAAAGGTATATTGCCATATTTAGGAATTGATTGCAAAGTACTAATTTTAGAAATATTCCTATATTATTAGTTAAATCTTGTAAGCATGATCCAGGGCTTCTAAAATTTTTTGTTTTAATCCACTAGCCAGTGATTTTCAAAATTCACTAGCCTAACTTAAAAATTCACTAAATATAAAACTCAATCTTGACGATCGGATCGACTCACTACATTTTGCAGGTTTAAAAAAAAATCCATTACAAAACAATGCACGTGTCTGCACCCTGATTCATTGTAAGATTAGTGCCACCGTTTTCAAAAAAAACAAAACAATAGATCTATCAGATAGCGACCTACAAGTTCATTTACAAAAAATGCCATGTGCGATCCAATTGTCTCAGACTTCACGGATGATGGACTCAGTCGGAGTAAGATTAAAAACTGACAACCTAAAGTAAAATAATTATTACCTTCAATGTAATAGGTAACAATGGATACATTAATTACTTATAATAATTGTATTTTTAATGATAAAAAACACAGAAAAGTACTCTTAGGGATATCACGACATCTTGCCGGAAACAGAAATCCTGGACTGCATTTTTTTAGCAGATTACGCTTGCAAGTTGACATGTTTCAGGCTAATAATAGTCAGACTTTATTATTGAAAAAAGCATATCGAGCGCTTTCCAATACTGAATGTAGCGTGTTGTATTGCGAATGAATTACAAATGCATCGTGAAAACTTATCTTGTCAATATTAATTATTGTTTCGTTGCAGTTTTCATTATTTAAAAAAAAAAAATATTGAAATTCCTCTAGCCGTCGGGCTAATGGAAAGTGATTATTTGGTAGCCCGACTGCAAAATCTAGTAGCCATGGGTGTCGGGCAACCACATTCAAGAAACCATGTTGACCACTGCCCCAAAAAGTATCTGGGCTCATTAGGCATGATAAAAACCTGGTCAATACAAATAATTGCAAAAATAATAATTTAATATGTTGTTCAATTGAAAATGGATAGATAAAATTCTAGACGAAAATATTTTGTTTGTATATATGTACTTACTTCGATACATATGTAGATAACATATTAAATGTAATTCCAGATATGAACATGCATGTATTTACATAATATGTAAAAACTAATATAATTTCAGATGCGGTATTTACACAGACTTGTGAAGGGGAAGGTGGGCCTCCACTGTCGAGGTGAAAACAGAAGAAAACATGTTAATGGCTCCAAATGGAAAGTTGGTAAATGCAAGACCTGTACATGTAAAGTAAGTTGAGAGAACTGAAGTTCTGCTTACGTCTTTGAATCATGTTTCCTTTTAAAGTTGACCCTATTATGTTTTTCCCACTGTAATGTAATCATTAATAAGTTTTGTAGTTTATTCTTATTACAAGTTTTGTCACATCACAAAAAAATGTATAAAACTAAAAACTGTTTCCACTAAAACCACCTAAAAATACAAATACTCTGTTTAGTTAATTAAAAGAAACATCATAAGAAGAATAAAACAAACTGGTTGGCATGTGAACTGGTAAGGTATTAAGAAAATGAGAATTCTAGCCTAGAAATTTAAAACAATACTAGGGTAAAGCAGCTGGTAGGTGGATGTAGTACAGAAGAAGAAATAAAAAAATAGTTCTATTTACCCGGGGGAGTAGTACATAAGAGGTCTTTATGAAACATAACTTAGTCACCCATTATTGATTGGAATGATGTGACTGGCAGATTTGTAGCACATCCTGCAAAGTTGTTCAAGAAACCGCAGTTTCTTTTTGTGAAGAACAAAAATTACTGGAGAATGGGGATCAGTTAAATTTTATTCTTTACTTATTTCTACATGCGAAGAGGAAACATTATTTTTTTTATACTTAGGATATAGTTTTTCTGAAATTGGTGGCAGTTTGTATTTAAATTTTCATAACATTTGAGTTATTGTTAAATCAGCAGGTATCAATCTCAGAAATAAAATTAAGATTTATTTTAAATGATTTTTTAATTTTCTTTTACATACAATTAGATTAATTTTAGAATGGCGCATTCTCTTAATTCTGCTGTATTCTTCCATGTTTAGGTTTGGTATGAAGACAACTGAGTGGTTCAGTCCCTATACCATATGCTTCTTATTAAAACATGTTCTTGATGTTACAGAGGGGTCAGATCGAGTGTACAACACGGCAGTGTGCTGCCCTGAATTGTGAATCTCCTCAACATGTTGACGGTCAGTGCTGTCCGGTATGCTGATCGTCTTCCAGTGCAATAAAGTGGACATCACTCTTCTGTTGCCACAGTCTGTCAAGATCTTGGCTTCCTTACAACTGTTGACTGTGTTATACATGATGATCATGAAAATACACATTAACGAAATCATAGATTCTGTGGTTGCCTTGTGTACTTTATTGGAAACTTCCAAAAGCTTTAGGAAATTATTACCACCAAATTATCACTTACTTTATTGTGATGTAATAGATATATATATATTATGGAGAATTTTTTTTTATATATTTTCAGTGTTAAACTGTTTGTTGCTAGAAAACTACATTGCTTTGAAAGTACAATTTTTATCATAATGCACTAGTTATCTATGTGCAGTGTCGATAATAATGCTTGTAAGTAGAATTGAATACATGACAGGACTTGAAATATATATTTTTTAACCAGCCCACTATGATTTTACGTAAGGTCTAGCTGGAAACATATCTATGGATAATTTTTGCATAATAACCAATGAAAGCTGGCTTTCTCGTTTTGTATTTGTACACCGCATGGGGTATATAGTATGTTTGTTTAATAACACTCTAGCACAATATATATATATATATTGGCTGCTGGGGGTCATACTGTGGTAAATTTAAAACAAGTATCTGCATGGAGTATTTACTGCAGTAAATTCAGCCTGTATTGGTGTTTGATGAATTATTGGTTATAAGAAATATGCTATTTGCTGTTCTGTAGTTTAGAATATAGTATTCAAAATGTCAGACAATTACTTCCTATAACTGATTTGCCTCCAGAGATATACAGCTTATGTTTACTGTTATTGATCTTTATTACCAGAAAGCCATTTGTTTTGTAGATGATGTTTGAATATTATAATTTTTGTTAGTTCTATTGTAAAAAAATAACTTGACATCCTTTATGAAAGAATTAACTAAGAATACCAAGTGCTCAAGTCACTATTAGAACGTAAACATACTAACTTTGTCACATACTAACTCTTAACAATTCAATCAAACCTATTTATTAAATTTAGTGTGTATACTGAAGATTACCTGCTCATGAAAAAACACTTTCTGTAGATCCTTTGGTGACTAGAGATAGTTTCAGGTTGATCAGAATTGAAAAGTGTAAGCCATAAACATTTTGGGTAACCTATTTAATTTTGCTTAACCCATTTTACCAGAAGTTTTTATGTATATATAAAAAAAAATCCTTATTTTAGCACGAACAAAAAATGTGTTTGGTAATACCAGACTTGTATCAGCAAAATAGTTGACATTTGGTTAAACAATACCTTTTTAAAAATGTTTTCTATCAAACAGTGGATATTAAGTAACATAATCTTCTATATTTCACATCACAGTTGTGCAACAAGAGTGAAATAAATTTACATCTACACAAGGCTTATTTATGGTTAAACCCTTGTAGCATTGCCAATAACCAAATAGACTGATATTAATTGTTTTGTTTGTAAATTCTTTTGTATGTACAGAATGATGTAACATAGTATCTGTGATAGTTAGATCCTACACATCTGCTTATAATGTGCTTTATATTACCAGTGTTCAGCTTGATTTAATTTGTGATCAGCTAATTTAATGAATAAAATGCTGCCATATAGAATTTAGATCTTTTTACCATTAGATTGAAATAACCCAAACACTTCCAAGGTACAAAATTAGCATATATTCAAAACTGGCTCAGACATTTTTATAGGCCTTTTTCAGATTTTAGAAAAACTAGCAATAATATATTTGTTTAATAAGCCTCAGCAAAAAATTAAATAAAAATATTGGCTTTTGGTGGTCACACTATCATTACTTTATATTTTATTGTTTATTGGAAAAGAAGCCAGCTGGAATAGGATTTTACACATTTTATGTGGTCTGAGAGCATAATAACCAGGCTGGGCTGGCTAACCTGTGTTAATTTTCTACCCTGACTAATGGAAGTTCATTTTGAAAAGAAATTGTACTGATCACGAGTTCATGTTTTTGTGTATGCCAAGTGATAGTTTTAGATTACCACAACTACTTTGTAGATATTCATAAAATACTGCCTATACTATCAGACATGCATGGCCAGTCAACAATAAAACCTCTGAACCATGTGACAGGGACTATAGATTTGTATAAAGCCATTACAGGAAATATTCTTAAACATTTATATGTTCCAGCATAATGTTTGTCTGTGAAATGTTTTGTTGAAAAACTTTGCATTTTAAATAACTTTTTTATAGATTGTACATTAGTATTACTGTTAGCATTTTAAATTTATAATTTACACTTTACTTACTGCATATTGTTTTTACTTTTTAACAGCAATTTTACCTTTACAATTTTTATAGCTTTAATTATTTTTGCACATACAACCAATAGGTTGCAATTGTTGTTTTTTTAATGCTGCTACGCAAAAATATAATATTGCAGGAAAACCATCATCCTTTAGTTTTTAACCATAACACCATATTTTTTCTTCTTCAGATAATGAATTTTAAACGATAAATTATCAAATTGCCAGACAGAATAAAAATAAAATACGACTTGTTTTGACTTGTAGAAAATCATAGACCGATTCCATTTCCAGATATCAGTTGCATATGTATTTTGCATCTACTTGTTTTTTAATTTGATATCCCATTGACATACAGAAATATTACAGCTACCTCCGGTTCCCAGCATAACTTGGTAGTCCATGAGCCAGACAAAATTTGAGACTAAAAGCCACTATGATTTTTAATTAGCCTGTTATCTGAACTGTATGCCAAATTAAATAAGGAAGTAGTCTTGATTTTCAAATATGTTGAAACAATGAAAGGTCTTACATACTGACTAGCTCATGGACTGACTACCTTGATGTAATACTCGGTGTGTTATAAAAGTTCTTCATGTTTTGTAGAACTGGCAATGTGGTTTATTATAAAACTTTTAACATGTGGATTTTAGAATCAATAGAAAATGCACAATATTGAAGTTCAAACTAAATTAAAGCCAGTCTTGATGTTTACAGTTTTTAAAACAAATAGCTAGGAACAAAATGAGCAGACTGTATGTTTATTAAAACCCATCATTTACATGCAACATTTAAATTTTTTAGATACCTCAACAGAAAACATGTATCTTCATAATTTATTAGATCTTTGAAGTAACAGATTGCAGTATATAATTATGAGTTTTATTATATTATAAACAATAATCCTACCAAAAGTTGGATATAAATTTAATCCGTGATTTATATTGGAAACCCATTTTACAAATCAAAATTGTGATATATACTGATAATGAACCAATTTTAGTCTTTGATGTAATTTTAGCTGTTCATTGAAAACAAGTTTTCAACACATTTCCACAAGTATTTAAAAGAATCTCAAACAAGCAGACAACAGGATTTTATTTTTTTGTTTCACAGAAAAAGGTTCAGACATGATTAAAATATTAGATCACAGCCAAAGACCCTCGTGCATTGTGAGTTTGCCATTTGGTCATGTAGTGTACTTTGATATCCTGATATAAAAGTACTCTAACAGTCCACTTTACAAGTAGAATAACACAAATGTAATTTGCAAATAATGTCCATCTTCTTAGCATGCGAGAGTTGCAGATTTAGAAAAGCGTGCATTTTATATAAAATGTACAATTCATGTAACGTATGATCATGCATAAGGATATGCTCCAAGACAGAACTCATAACAATACGTTTTTGGTATACGAAGGTACCTTTATCAGAAAAAGGCTTGGCTTAATGACTTTCCCTTTTCTTGGTAACAATACCTTTAGATATTGATAACTATATAGTTACTCATCCTCTAAGCTATTACTTTCTATTGAATTTTTATATTAGTTCAAATAGTGTTCTATGTCTGGCAAATATTCCTGTAAGTCACCAACCTTCCAAGAAATTTTGGCTAATATTTAATAATAGAATTAGGAATTTTCTACTATCCCAGAACATTCAGTAGCTGGGAGCTCAGGGATAGTGGATCCAGTTTATGAACTCCATTACACATATATTCAACCCACCTACAGAGTTTTAAAAATAATAGCTCACTGTTGATGGTGAAAAAGATCTGTGAAGATTTGTATCTTTATTGTGTGACTCATTACGACCACCCATACTCTATGACGTGTGGATAAATGTGTGAATAAATATTTCTTGTATTATGTGGTGTTTTTTTTAACTTCTCATTATTTTTCTGATTGACTAGTCATCACACTATACTGCAGCATATAAATTCAACCATTCAATAAAATCTTTGATGAGTACGGGGGTCACTGACAATTGTCAACATATTCCTATACATGGTGTACAAATATTCAGAATATTAGTTTTGAATGGGATGTTAAAGAACCTTTTAATAATTAATAGAAATTTATAAGCTTCTTTTGTGCTTTTTATACCTTTATCACCAGCGTGTGGGAAATAGGAAAATGTTAATTATGAACAACCCCCAAAGACCAGTAAAAATATTTTTGAATAGATTAATTATGTATCCATTTCACTCTCGGAATCTGAATATGGAACTACAAGAGATGATGGCACCTTCATGCAATTCTTGTTCAGTTCTGAAATATCTGTATGGAGTGAACCACAAGTTTCATCTATTTTTATACATGTGCAAGATAATGGAGGTCTGATCTTGTGATCTGCATCTGTAATTTCAGAAACAGCGTCAGTTATAAGGCCCTCTTTTAACTGACATGTATTTGAATAAACTATAGGCCCATCACAACTTAAGTGTGAATGATTTGTATTGTCTTCACTATGACTGGGACATGTTCTTGATCTGCTTTCAGCAAACTGAAGAGGGTTTTCTTCTTCACTGTTTCCTTGGTTAACTATCAGAGGAACAGCATCAGTTATGAGCCCAGGTTTTACATGTGTATTAGAACTGGTACACATTAAAGACTTGCATGAGATTGTTTGGTTTGTATTGTCTTGATGATCCAAACATGTTCTAGATTTGCTACCAGCAATGTTTTGGTTAATTAACACAGGATTAGCTACTGGACTTTTCTCACCAGTTTTCTCCAAACCACCAATGTGTGACTCTTGCAACACTAAATTTGTACATCTTATCCCAACATTGTTTAAGGATACAATCGTCCTACCATTAATGGGGTCATCTGTCTCAACACTAAATGATTCATCTTTATCTTTTTTACCATAAAAGGGTTCATCTCTATCTTTTGCCATTTCATAATTTCCTTGTGTTATAGTTTTCTTAGAATTACTGAATTCTAATGGCAAATCTTCCAACTGCTCATTCGCATTTAAAATCAATGGTGCGGGTTTACTGTACCCATACATTGCGTTATAACAAGTGTCTTGTTCCAGAAGTGGAGTACTGAGGGGAGTGAAGGTGATCACATTGATTGTGTCTGCTTTGATCAAAGAATTGTTATCTGCTGTCGTATTGGTAGTACATGTATTTACTGATTCTGAATGATTGTCATTTTCAAGTAAATCACAGTTGTTATGGCTCGATATACTAGCTGGTTCAGAAATGCTGGTTTCTAGATAACTAATCTTGCAGTCATTGGCATGATCCAGTTTTTCTCGAATTTCTTCTGAAATGTAAGCAGACAATACGATTACTGAAAATTTAGTACAAACAATAATGAAATCAAAATTCTCTAAGGTGTAATAACAACCTATTAATTAAATAATTTTGATTAGTTAATCACCAGCTACTGGATGTCAAACATTTGGTAATTTTGACACATAATCAAGTATGAGCCAGTAACAACCCATGAATTAAAAAAATAACTTTTTATGAAACTCTGAAACCTACAATATTTGAATATGAGGTTAACAAACTATTAGTTTATATTAGGTTTATATAATTCATATTGGCATATTTAAATTAATGTAGGTACTTCTTACTTTCATACAGCGTTCCACTTTTACTAAAACTGCCACTGCAGTAATATGTGCACCTCAAAATGGTCTAAATTTCAAGTGTCTGGTTAGAGAGTTTCACAAATACTAATTATTATCCTGGGCACTTCCAGGATGGGCAGGGGTAGTGTAATAGTTTATATACAATAAAACAGAAAAACAACATTAGATACTGATTGAAAAAGAAAATGATCTAATGAAGGTCAATGTACAAAATAAAGACATACAGCCTGGAAATTGAGAAATGTGCAGGTTTACACACAAAAACCAAATAACCCATGGGAAATAAATAATTTTAACCTGTATTTGGTGCCTCAGCTTTTCTTTTTTGTCCTGCATATGGTCGATCAGTCCATGGAGTTATCACCAACCCTGGGCTGAGTTCACGAAGTTTATGCACAAATGCTCTGTATTGCCACTTTAAATGATTGATCTTTCTAGAAAACTCATCAATCTTATTCTGTGGGTAACACGTTACCTCACTTTGCTGAAAACAATATGGTGACCTGTTACTAAAATGTATTGCTTGAAATACATATTTAAAATATAAGAAATTGTTTGAAAAATTACTAATATTAAGAAAGCCAAAACCAATGACTAAAATGAGTCGAGATTAAAACTAATCAAGTTTATAATTTTATTTATCGTATAAACATACACATGTTCATAATTATGATATTTATGCTTATGTATTATCACATAGACATCAATAACTGACAGTTTAAAGAATACAATGCTGATCAATCCGTGAGATGTTCAAACACATAAAAATCACCTAGAAGTTATTTAATAAAGGTTTGTCCTATATCAGGGGAGATAATTCATGCAAAAATTACTAACTCTCCTCACTGCATATCATTAGTACAAACGTGAGTAACCTTTAATATTATTAGTATTACAAAAAATATATTTAGTAACATTCACAAAATATTAAGTTTTTATTCTTAAATATTGATCATGAATTAGAATTTTAAACATTTCATTTGTTTTGTTCTCAAAAAAGGATTTCCATCTTCATTACAACAAAGAAATAACTTTCACTTCAACCCTGTGTGCATGCCATTATTTGAAGCAATACATTACTTTGATATAGCAGTTCAGGTCCTTCTTAATAGATGGCAACCATTTTTGTATTTCTGCAGAGGTATTTAATGTTTCCTTGAGAAAGAAAAGAAAATCATCAAACACACAGATTAAACTTACTTGTGGTCAGAAAGAAAAAAAAGGATGGTTTATTCAGCAACTATTATTGTCAGGCTCATGGTCTTTAGAGGAAACCTGCTACTCTTTTTTAATAAATACCTTTTCAACAATATACTGAAAATCAATTAAACCCCACTGTCTAATTACTAAAATATAGCTTAAAATACGATTTTTAAATTAAGAAACAAAATCAATTCCACTAAAAGATTTGACCACTGGCCAATAAATACACATGAAATTTTATCTTGTGATATATGTACACACCATTCCAAAGTTAGAGACAAAGTGGAACAACTGGATGGACAACAGAACAACTATATATATAACCCGTAACTGTCGGAACTTTTTTTATAACTGGTATAAATTAAACAACCAAATAACATTATCTTCTGATAATAATTTTTTATTTTTCTAAATGTCAAGATATGTATGCAGTTTTAACAGAGGCTGTTTTTAAAATTAAATTATAACCTTATTTCAGACAAATTTACGACGATACAAATGCAGTTGCTAAATTATTTTACTATGGCACTGTGACAGCAATTTCAAGAAAATGAGCATACCACATATTACATTTATACTTTAGTGACAGCAAGATAATGCTGCTCCAAACCAATTATACAACAGCTTTTACAGTGACAATGCCAAATAATTTCAAAGGCAGAAATTATCTAATAAAACATTGTACCATGTCCAAGTAAAAAGATAAAATATCTTTCCAATAAACTGCAGTTATTTTAGGTTAAAATAAACTCACCAGCCGAGGTCTTGGGGGATTCTTCTTCAGTTGTGCTGTCAACAAAATACACAGTATTAAAACTTAAGGTGAAACATGTTTTCAGTGAAAAAAAAAAAATTGTGAAGAAAGAACTGTTTAATGACAGCCCAGCACATCGGTTAATCAGCAGCTATTAGATGTCAAACACATAGTATTTATGACACATCATTTACATTAAAAAAAACCCACCCCAAAACCTACTATACCACGTGACAGATAAGGGCTTTTATATGCACCTTCCCATAGATAGAATAGCCTTTGTTACATAGCATAGTCTTTGATAAACCAGTTGTGAACCCATGGTCACTGAAAGTGATGTACACCTACCTAATGAGCTTTGCAGAGCACTCACTCTGGGCTGGAGCTGTTAACAAGATTAAAAAACCCATGTCTCGACTAAAATCTGATCTCAGTACCTATCAACCGTGAGTGATATCTCAACCACAGAACCACTGAAGTCAGTGAAAATGAATGGATGCAATCTTCAGGTTATGGATTGATTAGAAATAACAAAGTACTAAAACAAAGAAATTAAGAGCTAATGAATGTTCGTACTCCTAAAAAATATAATGTCAACTACCCACCCTAACCTTGTGTGCAGTCAAACTTAGGTGACCAGTCTTATGGTGATCACTCGAGTGAATAACTCATTTATAGCATTGCAAATTATAAAATTTTATTTAGAATATGCATTACCTTCTTTATCTTTTTGCAAGTAAAATCGATTCAGTCTGGCAAGCTGTTTCTCTTCATTCCTAGCCATATCTAGAAATGCTGATAGAAAACAATTCAGTTCTGAATACTAGTATATTAAGTATCAATTATTTTTAATGTACATATTTTAAAAGAATGTCCTCTTTAAATACAACAAAGAGAAACTAGATGTGGCCACAGGGTATACAGCTAACTGGGGACTGGCAGTTGATCTAAACAGGACGTCTCGTGACCAATTAATATAGACCTAAAGAAATGAAGGGCTAACTGTAGAGTAGTTTAAAAAATAATTATTTATGATAAACTTAGCAATCAAGATGTGACCTCATAATTTTGAGCTCACTTTTTGTAATTTCATTTTATCCCACAAAATGTAAACATTTACAAAACTGATCAATTTTTAAATGGAGTAGACTGCTTACTAATACCAGCTGGTTTGTGATAATGTTTGCTAGTAAAAACTTTATTTTGATCTCAGGGCATGTAATGGTATGAGATTTTTATGACAATAAAATGTATTTAATTTTTAAACCAAATTCAGCATGATAATCTTGGTTTTCTTTATCTATGGTTGAAAATATAAAACAAATTTCAGCTTGCAAATAAATATTGCTAAATTAACCACCCGAACTCCCCTCTTAACAGTTTATTTAATTTTTCTAGTAAACAGTTTACTAAACATATTCTTATCATTAAATTTGGTTAACTTAAGGCCTTAAGCCGCTTAGGCTTAGCTTCTTCATTTTACTTTTAGATAATATTTCTTTGGATCAACAATTGGAGGGACGAGAGGTCTGGTCGGATATCTTTCCATTATTTAAACTGTATGAATTAACATTAAGACAACATGAATTTTAGTGAATTTGCTCAAAAGTGAAGTAAATAGTTCATAATTTGACGATGTAAATAAACACGATAGACCGTTCCACTGTGGGATATTTACTACAGTATATTTTAACATAAACAAGCGTAGTAAAAGAAAACGAAACTGTGTAAAGATTGGGAAAGGCAGGAGTTCTGGGACTGGGGAAATAACAATTATGGCATCGACATCTGTAGGCCTAGTATGTTTAATAATGTTACTCGTTGTCTGTTACTGTGTGACAAAGACAATCAGATCTCTTTTTTATCACAGGGAATTCTTTGTCGCTGGAAAATAGAAAATTGAAACGGGAGGTCTTTCCTGTTTTTACAGCAAACTTCCTGTGTTTTATTTTCCTTCACTGGATAGAGCACCCACAACTGCGTCCAACTTATGCTTTTAAAAAAAACGTTCATTATATGTTATGTAGAACAAAATAAAGTGCTGTTATAAAAGTGTAGAATAGTCAGAGCATTTATGTTTAATAGCAGTCATTGTCTTGTTGATTGTTAAAACTACCTGCATTAGAGGATCATATGTTATTCTGATGATATTTGCCCACATATAATATAGTTATAGTTTTCGTTGCTCAACATTAACATTAATTTTAAAAGTAATCAATTAAGTTTAAAATTGCTTCTGTTACTTTAAAAACTAAAAAAAACAGTGTTTTCATACATGTATGTTAATTGATTGCATATCTTTTCAGGGGGTTGTTTCCACTACTGAAGAGCATATTGTTAGAGTTCCCAGGTAATGAACTCTTGAGTTTAGTGTGGCTAGCTGTGCCACTCACAAAAGGAGAATTTTTAAAATGACAGGATTTTTTTTTTTATTTAGTGAAATAATTTCTTAGAATGTAGCTATTTTTATAAAGAAAAATCCCCAGTTTATTAAATAATAATTAGTATTGTAGAACCACAGCTAGCTAGCCCTGATTAAGCCATTTCAAAGTTTTTTGTTTTTATTGCACAAAACAAATTTCCCTTCAGTAATTCCATCAACATATTTTAACAAACTTTGTAAGGAATTCTTAATGAAAAAAAAAATATATCTTGGACTACTGATTATGACTGCTATAAAAAAGGCACAGAAATATATGAATGTTAATTCTTTTTAATGTGTTGATTAATGTAAGTTTTAAAACTATTTTGTAAATGTTGTACATATGTTTTTACATTAATTTTTTGACTAAACAAATTATATATTATTTTATTTCAGAGATTATCGGAAAAAGTTCAGCATGATGAAATTTGCTTCAGGGACAGAAGTTGAATTTCTCAAATCACCCCAGGTAAATTAAAAAAATATAAACTTTGGTTTATACCCAGTACTTTGTATATATCTGATGACTTTGTGTCAGAATTACCAAATGTTTGACATCCAGTAGCTGATTGTTAATAAAACAATGTGCTGTAGTGGTTTCATTAAACAAAACACTAACTTTTGTCAAATTGATTCCAGTCAAGGTAACATCTAGAAAAGTTGAAAGTATTGAAAGAAAACTCATGGAATTTATTGCATCCAAAATGTTCAGCAATGACAGTAAAATCATGTTATTGTTTTACCGCTCACTCTATAGTATAACTCTATTTAACCCACCATTTTGAAATTAAAAATAATACAATCCATAAACCACCCTCATTGTCAAGAGAAAAAGATCTGTGTTTATTGACACCCCGGCACTTTGATTAATCAATGGCTGTTAGGTGTCAAATTCATATATTTGTTTTCATAGGAAACTGACTAACTCACATAGGTTGCTGTCTCAGATCAGCAGTCAGGGATCTTTTATAGGTGATTTTCCACATACAGGACAGCTCATACCATAACCTTTGTTACATAAGTCATGGACCGCTGGTTGGATGAGAAATAACTCAAATGGGTCTGCTGAAGATTCCCTTCAAGTGTTTCATAATGCACCTTTCATAAGGCATACTGACATAGTGACAGATTAATAAATTTTGCTGAAATAATATTTAAATTTACCTCAAAAATGCATATTTGGGTTGTGAAATGACAAAAGATTTTTCATGTATTAGCTTCTGTCTAATTTCAGGTTCCAGTGAAAATAGAAAGAGAAAATAATTTGAAAGAATACAAGCTTGCGAATGACATCGACATGCAGCCTAAGTTTGGTGCTGGCAGTGAGTATGGTAGGGAGCAAAAGGAAGAGGCTCGCAAGAAGAAATACGGAATCATGATCAAGAAATATAAACCTGAAGATCAGCCATGGCTCATGAAAGTTGGTTCAGGAAAAAATGCAAAAAAGTAAATATACCATGTGTTAAATTCATTATATGAGGAGCACATCAGTTATACTCTGGATAACTGTAGGATAAGCAAGACATACCAGGCCACAGCAAAACATCTCAAAGTTCTTTATAGAACGTGATGGCAAATACTTTAGTGCCGTTACAAAATAATAGATTTGACTATGAGACTTTTTACAATTATTATTGCTGAATAAATTATGTATTGGGATTTCCTTAAAGATTTCTTTCTTTGTTAAGATACAAAGGTCTGCGAGAAGGTACGATTACAGAAAACACATCATACTACATCTTCATGCAGTCTGCTGATGGGGCCTATGAAGCCTTCCCTGTGGAAGAGTGGTACAATTTCACACCACAGATCAGATACAAATATCTCAACTCTGAAGAGGCAGAGGAAGAATTTACAAGGTAGACTTTGATCAGATAAAAACATTGAAACTTAAAAACAATCCATGCAGAATATACATGGTTTACTTAGTAATAGCAGATACAAATTTTATATCTCAACTTCAAGGAAGCTAAATTGTGAAATTATTCATTACATGGATGTCAATTTCCCACAAATATTCAGAGCTCCAGCTTTTTTGTGTGGTCATTTGACTATTTTTTAGATTGTGCAAAGACTGCATGTTGTTGAAATAACTTGGCATTTTGGTAAATGTACATATGGTTTTTACAGATACGTCACTAACCAATGTTAATTTAATATTCTAGGTTATATTTAGGTTTGACTGCACCATATATCTAATGGGATGCATTGTTATCATTTTGTTTACTTTATGAAGGAGAGACAAGACACTGAACTACTTCAATATTATGTTGAAAAAGCGAATGAGAAACGAAGACAAAGACGTGGATTTGGATGAAGGAGAAAAACCTAAAAAGAAAGGACAAAAGAAAACCAAATCCAAAAGTGAATTTGTAAGTATTAAATGTCTATAAATAAGGGAGAGGTTATTTTACTGGAAAAGTAATAAAACAAGTGTATTCATATTTGACTAGCAGAAGGACAAACACTTTTTTAAAAATATACTGGAGAGATATTTTACTCAATGATAAGTAAGCATGTTTGGGATCAAGTGAAAGACAGATTTTATTTGATAAGTTTTCATAAAATTGTATTTAACTTTTTAAAAATCATTTTCTATTATTTTTCATGACTTTTATACTTTTTAGTAGTAATTTTAATAACAATAGCAACCACAAATTAACAAAAAATAAATAGTAAGACACTTGCATCCAATTTGTGTCTATAGTTTTACAATGAAGTAACAATTTGTGTAATGTATTGAAATAATTTGTTTATTAAGGAGGCCATCTTTCCTAAAAAAGTTTATAGAAATAGCTGATTCTTAGGATGATTTTTATCATTTGCATTGTGCTGACTTTGTTTGCAGTTATTGACAGATATGGATGAATGGGTGGATATGTCTGATGAGGAGGACAGAGAAGAATTTGAAGATGATGAAAGGGAAGATAAAGATGATGATGGTAATAACTAATTAACAATTAGTATTAAATGCATTGTAAAATAATTATTTGCAGGGGTCAAACTTTGGAGTTTGGTTGTGGGGGGTGGGGCATGGTGATTATTGGCGGGTTCCTAGGAATCAAGAGGGCACCAAGGCAGTTTTGAGGACACATCAATGCAAATGTGACATTCCTATGAGGCAAGAGAAAAAAGGGCATGGCAATATTTGCTTTCATTAAAGGGACAGGGTGGCACAGCAAATGCCTTGGTGAAATTCGACCCCTGTATTTGTCATTCAAAATTTTTTGTAACTAGGTTTTCATGTGCACATAAAAAATAGAGCTTAATTAGATTGGTGTCTATAAGTATACTTTTGAGATTGATTTGCTATACACGTGCCCAGAATGGATAACAAGGGGGGCAACTCTTACATAATGACATGAATAATCTCTATACCTCTGATATTTGAGAAAAAAAGTAAAGCTGTGTGTCCATTTGTGTGTATAGATTGCCGATACATTTTTGTGTATTTCTATTTACACACATGATTGTCAGTATGGTTTAAGGTTTTTGACCTTTTCTATATAGGTTCACGAAATTTAAGATTCTTTGTGGTCTAAATATTGATTACAAATGAAACTTGCATGCATTTGTTATATTAGTTTTCATATCACACAAGACAGTTTAACTGGACCATGATATGGGGAATTCCATGTTGAGTTGATCAGGTTTTTTTCCACCTTTAAAATGTTCAAATTTCAAGATTGGCAGTCCTCTTGGGGCAAAATAAATTGGTATAAAATGCTTTTTGCAGCTACAAAAATATTCAGAAGTTATAAAATAATGGGGGAATACCCGTCACATGACTTAAAATATATATGTCACACCTTCAACTGAAAAAAAAACATTATTTTTTTTCGATTTGTTTGTCCTTGAGCATAATTCATTATTATTTTTAAAATATTGAAAATAAGTGAGATGCAGTGGTTATGTAAGTAGTTGAATGAAGT
>JAULBS010074515.1:0-20614 GCA_032355785.1 Symmetromphalus regularis
CGAACCAGCGTACGGAAATTAACGAATGATTCCGAAAACTATCGAATGCCTGTAAATTTTAATGTATAGTTTTATTTTGTTTTAAAATATGATTACATTATTTTATCCAAAAAAATTGTTAATCTTATTCATTTATAATACTATATAGAATATAATGACCACAAAACTGGCTATATTTCACTTCTGCTTTAAGGAATATGGCCTTTGTCTTTTATTATATGCAAGTACAGATTAAAATTTACAAAACCTTTTAGAAAAAATGTTTTTGTAATTTGGATTGTTATTTTGGAGACATATTGTAATTTGGTACACTAGAAATTTCTGGGTTTAGAAATAATACATGCACATCTCTATATGCATATGTTCTCTTTTAAACAATTTCTAGGCAAAGGGTATTCTTTACAAGCTAAAAGCTGGACCAGACAGTCGAGCAGTTTTCAGGTTTGAAGAAGACCAACTGAAAGTTTGGGATATGATTGGTCGTTCTGTTGTCATACACAGTGGGATAGTCCACACCGATGGTTCACCTGGGGATGAAGATAAACGGTAGTTATTACTTACTGTGCAATATACGCAAATATTTAAATTAGAAATTTAATCATTTTACTTTTAAATGTTTTAAGATTTCTTTCATGGGGCCAATTTGGTTTGGTATTATGAGTTGTCTAGATAGGAGAAACTTGTATGTATGTAATCTACATGTAGATATTAAAACAAACATATACTGTGATGGATGTCCAAGGTGGGTTTAGATATTTTTAAAAATATAAATATAAGAATGACTGGGTATTTGAAATGAAAGATAAGTCAGCCTCTGGTGGCATTTGAACAGCTGTCATCAGCATGAGATACATCATTAAAAAAGAATGAATGAAGCAGAAAATAATTGAATAATCATGTTTTATATTTTATTGTAATGATGGGGTGGGAGGGGGAAGAGAAGTTTGTATTACGCTTTGACAACTTATTTGGATGTCCACTCTGCCAATCTCATTGTAAGGTTCAGCTTAAATCTATTTTGATTTTGTCTTTTTATTATAAGAGAAAGTTATACGTTTAAATAATCAGTTTTTAAAAGTTCAAGAGATAATTGTACCTTCAATTGTTTTTCAGATTAGTTTGTGGAATTATAGCTCGGTCAGCCGGTTTGTTTGAAAATCCAAAGAAGATTTGTGCCTGTGATGGTGTAACACTTTGGGAGGAGAGAGACAAGCCTCTGGCTGGCGGGAACAGATCCAACCTTTGAAGTTTTACAGTCAAAACTTTCCATAGCAACCATCTAGATAATCTGCTAAAAGTGGACATTAATAGCATGTGTTTTTTAAACACAGGTTGAAGTACATGTATTTGTACATTTACTATGAAACGACATATATAAAGTTACTGTTATAGACAGGTGGATGTTATATAGAGTTAACTTAATAGATGGTTTGACTGCATATATATTTTGTAAAGACGAAAAACAAAAGTGAAAAGCTGAAGAGCTCACCCTTTTTATTTTTTAGAAATCTATTGAAGTGCATTGTTGCTGAAATGGAGTAAAAAATTTAATTCCATTTTGGTTCATTTTTTAATTAATATTTCCCTACTGCTCATGTTAGAACGATTGATATTTGCAATAGAGAGAAAACTTACTCTTGTGAATCCACGTAAAATTATTATTTTGTCAAATATATAAAGGCCTATTTAATTAAACAAATGTTGACTGAAATCACGGGCCTAGCTTTAACCCATCTATAAACATTTGCAAATTATCTCAGTAGCGTCTACATTATTGTTTCATAAAAATAACTATTATTACTAGAAATTATTTTACCAGACTGAAAATAAAAAATTAGGTGATATGTAAATCTAATCCAGACCTCTGAAGATAGAACAAAAATAGGAAGAAATACACCATTGAAAAAACACCATTTGGGAGGAAGGGGTGGGGCTGGAATATTCAAAATTATTAACATTTTCCCATTAGTACAAACCGTACACTTTGAGAAAAGGGATGTGAAACCCAACATATGAATTTAAATTGATCATTAAAATGTTTGATTGAAATCACCCCTCATCACCCAAATCTTAACATTTTATCAGTATACTGTTTGAGATGGGGAATGGGGAGTTTCGGGGGTCTGGAAATTTGTACTCTATATGAATAGGAAATTGTTGATTGTTGAGAACGACTCCTTAGAAGACTTAACTGTGATATGTTTGCTTTGTTAATAGTTTTTCTGTTTTACAAACTGAATGTTCTTCTGACAACTTGCTTTAAATAAGTGTGGTTTCAAAGGATCTGTAGACCCATTATTATTCCTGTTCTGACCAGTGGTATGTGCTTTCTGTTGTGAAGAATGTGCGTATAAAATTACTATGGTACTGCCTTCTGAAAATGTAGCCTATCTGCCAGTAGTGGGTTTCTTCTGTGGAGCATGTGTTACAATCAGGCTTGGAACAAACAGGTTCACTGAATCTATGTGACTTGTTCCTCTGCCAGGCAGTTACCAATTATCTGTTTATTTATTTAGTTGAACATACACTGGTAACATAACTCCTGACTGTGAACCCCACTCCTTAGCATTCAGTGGTGTAGATCAGCACTTGACAATCAGTGTTGTTAAAACATTTCTTTCCTGGGGTTAGGAGAAACAAGTGGCTAGGTGGACATGGGGAGGAATGTGACCTTCTTTACCCATCTGATGTGAGCCTCTGTTGTATAGTGGTAGAAAATTGGACTGTCAAGCTGAAGACAGTGGTTCAAAACCCATTGGAGGCTGGCTCAAACTTTACGTATAAAAATAACCAAATGTTTGACATCCAGTAGCCAATGATTAATAAATCAATGTGTTCTAGTGGTTTCGTTAAACACAATAAACCAAAACATACTCTTTACTTACCTGAAACTGTGCAAACTTTACTTTTTATACAGATTTTTATCATTCACAAACAGCCCACCTTTCTTTTATGGCATATTTTTATTACAATATATGGGAATTAAAATCATCACTAAAAGTAAAATAAAGCATGAAAAACTTTAATGCAGTATTTTTTTTTTTTTTTTTAACTATTAGATATTCATTAGTGGAATATTTCTGATGTTGATTTGTCTGTCCAATACATTTTCCTAAACTCTCTTCCAAGAGTTTTTATTAGACTGTTTTAAATATAGGAATTAAAAACAAATTTACTGTTCAGAGCTTCCATTGTAACACTTATGGGATTCTCTAGAGATGTCTAAACAAACCAATGGAGATATTTTGATATTTGAATTTTTATATGAGTTTTGAAGACTGAGAATGATTATTTAAATAACAGAACTATTTTTGCCCAGTGCCCTCATGTTTTTGTAATAGTGAGGAGACGGTATTACAAAAGCTTAAGTATACAAAAATTCTGGTAAAATTTTCAATTTTTTATTTCAAAATGTAGCAGTTCACCATGTAACCATTTTGTGATTTGCATAGACTGAACGTTGCTTAACAAGCACACAAACTAAATGTTCATTCAATATACAATTTGGTTTCCGAAACAAATTTATCATGATTAGGGTGCTCTGAAGTATGTTTTAAAAAATCAGAACTTAAAAACAAAATTTGAAAAACATATCAGAACTTAAAATTTTAAAAAACAAATACACATTTTAAAAATGTATTAACTGGAAAGATGTTCACTGGTACACCACTGTGCCTATAAAATTAATTTATGGAAAAGAAAGCTCTTCCAAGATTACTTTTTAAATAAAAAATGTTGGCTATATTATACAAGATAAAAGAACAAAATATTTTAATAATGGAAAATGAGCCTCTGTGGTCCAGTGGTAAGACTTTGGACTTTCAAGCAGAAGACAGTGGTTCAAAATCCATTGGAGGCTGGTTCGCATTTGACAACATGTCAAAATTTCCAAATGTTTGACATCCAATTGTCAATGATTAATAAATCAATGTACTCTTGTGGTGTCAAACAACATTATAATAGAAAGAATGTATAAAGTGAGTTGTAGAAAAAGTCAACAAAGAGTAAGTCGTCTAAAATAAATTTTTATAAAGCAGTGTTTTCTTGGTTCTTTTTTTTCAGTTAGTTATAAATACATGCGTATCTGTTAATTATTACTTTCATTTGTCTCTGCCGTAAGAGAAATTAATATATTTTGAACTTAAACGGTTATAAATGGTGGGTTTTGAACGTGTTTACTGTTGATCGGTGTAAGGGAAACAATTCTGGTTACCATACTTTTAAATATGGTAACAAGAGTGTTTTCCCTTACATCGTTAAATTTTTTTTAACTTAATTTCTTTTGATTTTTAGATAGCTTTCATAAATTTATGCTTTTACTATGATAAAAAGAGATAGAGTTTATTTACGTAATGGAAAATACGCAACATACCTTATGACTCTGGGTCTTTTTTTTTTTTTTTTTTTTTTTTTTAAGGCTAATTATTTTAATGACTTGTAGAAAAATTCAACAATGATTAAATCGTCAAAAATAATTTTTAAAAAGCAGTGTTTTCTGGGTTCTTTATTTTCAGTTATTTATAAGTGCATGCGTTTCTGTTAATCATTACTTTCATTTGTCTCTGCTGTAAGAGAAATTAATATATTTTTAACTTAACTGTTTATAAATGATAGGCTTTACTTTTTAACGGTGTAAGGGAAACAATTCTGGTTACCATAATTTTAAATATGGTAACAAGAGTTGTTTCCCTTGCATCGTTAAAATTATAACTTTTAAGTTTTTGTTGATTTTTAGATAGCTTTTATAAATTAATTTTTTTATTATGATAAAAAGAGATAGGGTTTATTTCTTCATTTACGTAATGGAAAATACGCAAAATACTTTATGACTTTGGTTTCTTTATTTTTTAAATTTATATATATATTTTTTAACGCAAATTATTTTAATGCTTTTTATCATTATAATCAATCTTAAATGCATAGTCCGACCCTTGACCTAATTAATTTCCAAACAAGGAATTAATTTTAAATAGAAACATCTGATTTGTCCATAGAAATACTTCATTCAACTACTTACATAACCACCGCATCTCGATTATTATCAATATTTTTTTTAATAATACTGAATTATGCTCACGGACAAATAAATCGAAAAAAAAATAAGGTTTTTTTTTTTTTTCGTTGAAGGTGTGACGTATATATTTCGAGTCACGTGATGGGTATTTACCCGTTAGCCGTTATTTTAAAAGTTCTGAATATTTTTGTAGCTGCAAAAACATTTCGTTCTTATTTATTTCGCCCCAGGAGGAGTTCCGATCTTGAAATATGAATTTTTTAAATGTGAAAAAATCTTTCGACTCGACATGGAATTCTCTATATCATGGTTCATTTAAAATGTCTTGCGTGATATGAAAACGAAATCTAGTATAAAAATGCATATAACTTATAAGTTTCATTCGATTCGTAATCAGTACTTAGACCATAAGGCCCCTTAAATCCCGTGGAACTATGCCTTTAATAGTAAAATGTTTATCTTCGTTAAAATAATTCATTTCTGGAGTTCTGAGACAATAATCACAGAAAGATTTGTTTGGTCTTATTCAGGTAGGTGGATCCTAATTTTATTACAATGAACTAAATCGCTGTCCTGCTGACAACCGAGTTACTTCCCTTGATCGCGCGGGAATTTTTTTTTTTTTAGTGTAGAACATTATTGATGTGCAACTTGTAAACCTACGTTTATCGTATTTAAGATATTTACATTAGCAACATGGGTGTAAGTTTGTTATTATGTGTATATTGGTAAATTTTAAAAAAAGTATTTTTTTGTACATTTCATCATAATTTGTTTTGTGTTAAACTTAAATGAATGTGATTGAAAACGAAACCCAAAGCAAAGCTTTCTTATTTCGTGTAAAATTATCCATGTCCATGAGAGCTGTGGATTTCACGTCCTTTAGTCTGTTTACACTATTTGGAACATGGCTTTTGACGAATAAAAAAACTAAATATATAACTTACCTCATTAATGTTGAAATTTTTCGAAATAAAAAAAAAGTCCTATTTTTTTCTCTGGAGACTGGATTGATATGTCCATTGGTTCTGTATTGAGATTAGTATTGTTTAAATGGCAGTCAAAAGTATTGTTTTGGCATTTCAAGCCAGCGTTAATTTGATTGCCATTTTGCAGACATCGGACGAATCCACATAGAAATGGGAATGTAGGGTAATTTAATTATTTGTATAATGTATTTTTATGGTATTATTTTATAAATTTATCATAACTTAACATCAGTGACAATGTAGCAACATCTATGACCGCTAAGGGGTGTGCGCAACGCATGGTGATTGATAGCGTCAAAGGTATCTTCACTGACAGGCCTGCTCAATTGCGCAGTATTGTGATAAAAGTACTTGACCGTATAAATTATAATATACGCAGTTGGATGGTCGATTGAGTGACAATTGCGTATCTGTCATACTTGTTATTCTGAAGCATAGGAAAGTATTTAAAAAATAGTATTTAAACACGATTTTTATCAGAACAGGTAATTAAAATCCATATGCGCTGGTTTTACTTATAAATGTTTTTAGTTACTTCTGAGTCTTAAAGAAATATCTGTGTCGTAATATTAATGGTATTTCCCCGCAAACAGTCTGAAATAATGAGAAACGCGAAGTCTGTCAATTTCACCAAGGGATGTAACTCATTCTAACTTTTTGTTCACTCGAGGATACTGTTACTAATTATTATCATAATCATTATGCGTTTCTTAAATAAATGAAATGAAATTAGTATGTACAATACAAGTTTTTGGAATGCATTTTTTTCTTACATAAAATGAAAGTACTTAACATAATTACAATATTCAATACAAATATTTTTCCAATTTAAAAATTAGGCTAAATCCTAATTGAGAATGTTTCAGTTACTGAGTTAGGACCTGGTGCTTTTGTGTTGGGAGTAAATTTGTAAATTTAATAAGAATCATTTTAAAGTCGTAACCATTTAAATTAGTATTTTGGCATAAAGCTATTCTTTAAATATTTTATTATATTAGATTTTCAGACAAACTTGAAGAAATAAAATTGCAGTATGTTAGTCCATTATTTGTTATGAAAGAGAAAATTCTGAAGTAATTAATTTCCTTTTATATTATGGTTATTATATTATATTATGGTGATTTTTTTTTGTATTCAGACTGTTGAATGGTCTCATTAAAGGACTAATTAAAATTTGTGGACTGGAAATTACATCAAAAGCTTCATGTGGATATGGAAGTCATCTTTTATTTAGTCAGTCATTTACTGAAGTCCATGACTTAAATATGTCGTAACTGAGTATTTATTTTGAGAAAATGTGTATTTCCCTCATTTCTATCAATTTCCTAGTGGCTACAGTCTGTTTACGCTACTTGGAACATGAATTTTTGACGATTCCTTTTGTTTGCGTGAACCTAGGCGAAAAAGGACTAGAGTTGGAAATAGGAAAAAAGTCCTATGTTCTAATTTTTTTCATTACTTCGTTCAATAATAATTTTAAATATTACCCATTCAACATAGTGTAAAACTCAATTTGCGTGAAACTAGGCGAAAAAGGACACAATAATATTTCACATCGGTAATAAAACATGGAAGACGAGATCATTACACATGTTCATGTTTTGCTGTATGTAGTCATATTTCTTCAAATGTGTGTCAAAAAAAAGTTCTATTAAAATTTGAATAGCCTCTACTGGAACTGGAAGGCATGAGATAATAATTTTAAATTTTTTAAAAGAACTTCTATTGCATAAACTATTTAATAAAGTGTTACTGGTATTATATACAATACTAGTTAAGTCATTTTAAAGAAGAAAAAGAAAGTAAATGTTCAGTTTTTGTAATCCACATTCTACAATGGTACATGTGCATCATAACATGTGTACTGATATTTTAAATCTGTGTTAATTTCCTCCTAAAGCACTATCAAAGATCTCTTTTAAGAATTGTTAGACATCAATACTCAGTTCATTTCTTCAAAATGCAAAGTATCTTGATTTCATAATCAACAACAATTGCTTCATTTAATAAGAATACGTGCCTGTGACTGAGACACAAAATGATTAGAATCTAAAGTACATATGTGAGGCATGCCAGCGAATACAGAATTTCAAATATGGGATATTTGTATAGTGCATATAAAGACCTTTCCAAAACAGCAAAGAGTTTCAAAATCGAATTAGTATTGACCAAGTTATGACTATTTTAAAGCTACTTGATTTGGGAGAAGCCTTAGAAATTTGGTCACCTGGTAACAACAACGCGCAGTTGTTTACAAACAGGTACCTCGCTATGATCAGAAATAAGTCATCTTTCCTCATTAATATTAAGCCCATTAATGGAAAGTCTGTTCTCGCCCGGTAATTTTGATATGTATTGTTAGTGATGTTTGCAGTGGGAATTGGGAGAAGTCTGAGCGTAGAAAGTGTGTAAATCACCGTGTTTCTTGCCCATTATACCATTGTTTTGGAGAGGTATGGATACAAAATGTTGCTCAAATAACACTTTCAAGTTGGAGAGGTCGTCTGAAACCTACAGAGGTGAGTGTTTCATGTTTGTAAAACCTAAAAATGTGAAAATCCCCAAATGGTAAAAAATAAGGTCAATCACTACATTACACTAAATAGCCTGTACTCAATAATTAACTTGTGCAAGAAGCATCTGGTTTCACTGGCATGTCTCACATATTGTTAAATGCCAGTAAATTATGTATGTTAGGTGTAAACATTTTGCCATCATTGAAGACCTTTGTCTATGGGAGTAATTTTTATCCAGTGACACCCCCAACTTAATGGTAATTTATGTCACATCAATGGCAATTGCCTTCATTAAGTTAAGTCCTGATGCATGACATATAAATACAGGAGTGTTAACTGATCAATGTCAGATCTGCTATTTCGTTTTGCATCACTTATTTTTCAACATACCAACTTAAAGCAACAGGATTGAATATTATGGTACTGGCTATGGTATCAGCATTATGTCTTACTGGACTTTAAAAAATAACGATTACGAATACATGGGCAACACAGTGGGGAGTAAACATTGTTGTTGATATTCCAGTTGGTGGCATTGTCTAGATGTGACATGATCATTGCTATTACTTTATTGGCTTGATGCGGGGCCTTGGGCAAGGCCCTTTTCATGTGCACATAATCATTACGCTTTTATCTAGTAAGTTTGTATGAATTCCATCATTTTATTGGATACCGGTAAGTATTAATTCAATTCTGGTTTATCTACAAGTTTTGATACAATATGAATACCATTACAATAAACCATTCCATTTGGTCGAGATCAACAAAGCAGCAACAAAACGGCTCCATATTTAATGTGTATAAAGTATTGTTAGCAATGCATGATCGGACTGACTGCGAACGTAGCGAAGTCCGGATATGACAGTGATATTACTTTATCATTTTATGTCAGTGTCAATACTGTGTTCCTTTAAGTCAGACTGATCAGTACAGTAATGAATAGTAAGTACCATAATGCACGTACTTACATTATTTACGTTACGGTACTTACTCGTATTTGACGTACTGCCTTCACACGTGCTCAATGCACTAAGCAATGCATGCAGTTTTGGTGCCTCAGTTGTGAGGACGCTTCATACTACTTGGCAAATATATCAGTTTTATCATCAAGTATTTCATCTTTGGAAAAACTACATCACGGTACTGATTTTTAATAAAAGTACGCAACAGGGTGAACAGAATAAACTTGAAAATATCCAGGCATTAACTCCAATCACGGACCATTGATTGCTTCGAAATAGGTGCCATTAACAACATGGGAGGATCACATGATCCAGCGCATTGTACCTCAGTCAGTTGTCAGATGGCGATACCAAATTTTATCCATTACGGTATTTATGCCCAAGTAGGCAACAGTGTTAAAAGCGAAAATATTTTTCTTGTTGTAATTACATGTAAATTTGTCATTACTCACAAATATAAACACTATGATCAAATTTAAAAATTCAGTTATTCTGAGGTGATGATTAACATTTAAATGTGCTGACAAAGAGTGCTGGATAGTTGCGTGACAGCGCATCGTGGTATATAATACATCTGTTAATGATCCTATTGTGCTTATATCGTTATATTATCAGTTAGTTTAACTTCAGTTCAGTGAAAACCTATAGTATTATTGATTCTAGCTCAAAATACTTTAATTATGTGACAATTTTTATGCTGGTTTTCTCTGAAAATGTATGGCGACAGCAAATGACCAGATTAGCTGAGAACCACCCATATACATGTGTATAGGAGCGGACCAAGTTAATTGGATAACGTATTACATTTATGCATTGAATAAAATGTTCAATTCAATACAGGTGCATTTATACCTTTATTTGTCATTTTAAGTAAGGAACCTTTCATATACATATATATTTTTTTTTTTTGCAGAGGAAGTCTGCTAAAGGTAAAGAAAAGAAGTTAAAACGAAAAGAGGTACAGTACCTACATGTACATGTGTCATACATAGTGTACATATATTTTATTGTGTATTCAGCAAAATGAGTAATTTCCAAAGACATAGGTTTTTATATTTCTTATTCTATACTGCAAATATTGATTTACTCAACCCCCCGGATTGCAGATCACTGACATGCTATTTGGCAGAAATGAAAATTCCATTTTTGTCTGATTTTATATTTGCTTACAGACCATGTTAGAACAAATCATATTTACTTGGTAGAATAGGAAACGAATAACTTAGGGAATTTACATATTTTGTCAAATTTGCTTTTTCCCAAGACCAGTTTAATTTTTTTTTTAAATACAATCATGTATTTTCTCTAAGCCAATCAAATATGTGGCATGTAACTAATGTCTGGAAATAGAAACAGTCTCAACCCTTGATATTCATGGTAGCAGTCAGCAATGTTGTTGTAAAAGTTATCATTTTTTTGCCATTGCTGAAATATAATTATAAATATATTGTGAGTATGTGGATGTTTTTGTTTTTTTAAACTTGTTCCGATGTTAACACTTTGACTCGCCTGTGTAAATTTTGAGTTGCCTAAATTTTATAGAAGACTGTTACACTTATAATGCACTTTAAAAACCTATGTTATTTCTGCTATTTGTATCATATTATTGGTCATACAACCAATAACAACAACAATCAGGAGAAAGCATTCATTTCAGTTTTTTCTCTAATTTGGCTTTTACCATACTTTTTGTTACCATAATAACCAAAGATTTAGTAATGTGCTAGCATGTTCTTTCCTTTTTAGAAATGGAAATAAAGTATTTACTACATATAAAAACATACGTATACTTTTCTATAACAAAATTAATTTGTTTTTTTTCCAGGAAACTGCAAAGTTGAAGCTTTCTCTTGTTAAAGTTGACAACTGCAATAAGGTACATTTATTGTGAAATTATGACAAAATATGCTTTAATCGTAGACTTAGTCATGTATGTATTTAGAATCCATGGAGTGCATGTATCTGTCTTGTAATTTGTATTGTTTTCTTATCCCTAGTTTTATTTAATAGCAGTGGAGCGAGTTAGTAGAGTTGTCTTATAGATGGCTTGTCAGTGACAAGCACAACAGAAGCCTCATTAATATTAAACGCTTGCAAATAAAAATCGTGTTATATATACTAATACTGGGCTGTAGCTAGTTGGTGTGTGAACAACTACCCCTTTAACCCTTGTTTTTAATATAAAATATATTAATATGGTTTTGTTTGGAACACCTGCCCCACCTATTCCATTAATACCTGATGTGACTCACACCTTCATGGACCATGGTGTACATTTTAGTAAAAACATATATATATATATATGTGGCAGTTTGATTCTCATTTAAATTATCTATGTTTTGATTTATTTCAATCATACCTGTTATGACTCACACATTCATGGTGTTCATTTTAGTGAAAACACAATGTATGTGGCAGTTTGATTCTCATTTAAATAATCATGTTTTGACTTAATCCATTCATAACTGATGTGACGCACACATTCATGGTATACAAGTATTATTGATAAAAACCACAATATATGTGGCACTTTGATCTCTTTATTTATTTGAATGGTAATAGGTCTTTTTAGTTTCTGTTTTAACAATATATGGTCTTTCTAAGGCATATTGTTTAAATATTTATTTTTACAATAAATAACGAAAACATATTTGTAGAGTGTGTGTGCTTCTGTGCGTGTGTGTGGAGTAACATTTTTAGTATTTTACTTTTATAACTGTCAAGTACAAGTTAATTCAGGCTCTGTTCGTGGTGGTTTATACCCTTTGAGTTTCATCACTGGAAGTATGAATACCCCCTGAGTTTTGGACAAGAATGAATACCCTCACATTTCTTGAGGATGTGGGACACTGATAATTATAGTATTCATGCTTACATAGTAGCATACAGACATCAGTAATTAACTGTTTAAAGTATAGAAAGCTGTTAAATCTGTGACTCATTCGAAGGGGTAACTTTACACTGAAAGTCTATTAAAACTGCTTCCTGAGTCCTTTTTCAAGGGAGATAATTCATATCAAAATGACTAACTCGCCTATTCAGATTAAAAAAAAAAATTGTATTTAAAAAAAACAATCTTAGAAGATGGCTTACTCAAGAAATGTGTTTATTTTCAGATGGACGACCCTTTGGCACCATTTGAAGTGTTCAGAAAGTTTGATAGAAATCAGTATGTCACAGTACCAACTTATGTTTTAGCTTGTTTGTTTTGGGGTGAGGTGTAAAATAAATTACCAACCATATTGATGATATTAATATAGCTCTGTATGTAGTTCTATCACATACATGTACAGAGACACAACATTAAGCAAATACAAAATTGGCAATATCACTGAAAGCTATGGTTTATATCTATTACATTGTACATACAATTACAATACTTTGTAATTACATTTATAAAATCTCGCTGGATGGATCTTTATCAATTATTTTATTATAACCTGTCTTGAATTAAGTTAAAACAGAATTTGTTATTTACATTTGTCATTATCAAAGTATCAAGTTTGTAGCTAAATATAGCTCCGGACCATCTGTTGCAGTCTCTTTATTATTATTTTTTGGTGTCTTTAAACAAATATTCCTTTCCTTTCTATTTGACTGTAATCCATTTTTTAGGCTGGTTGACATACATTTTTAAAATCTTTCCAGGCTGGTTGACTTACATTCTTTTAATCTTTCCAGGTTGGTTGACTTACATTCTTTTAATCTTTCCAGGCTGGTGGCCAGTATTGAATGTAAGCGTGTCATTGATCTCGACAAGAAGACGATAGACTGGGCATTCGAGTTGACAAAGAGCAACATGCAGGGACTGTACGCTTATATTGAAATCTTGTTTTCAACATAATTTTACTTTTTTGTGGAGGGCGGGAGTGCGATTCAGTTATTGTCTTGATTAGCCTTGAAATCATGGTGATACCTTAGGGACACAGCAATAGATGTGAAAACTATTTTGATGGGCATAACTTTAAATGCTGTTGTGCTGCTGTGAAATTTGATCCATGCATAGACTAAAACACTGCTACTTGTATACTAAAAAAAAGTATGGCAGATGTTTTAGTAGTTTCACTCGGAGCGGGATGTAGCTCAAATGGTAGCATGTCTGCCTATGAAGCTATTGATCATGGGATTGATCCTTCTCAGCGAACCCATTTGCAGTTTGCTATTTTTCATTCCAACTAGTGTACTACAACTGGTTTATCAAAGGTTGTGGTATGTGCTGTCCTGTCTGTGGGACAGTGCATATAAAAGACAGTTTGCTGCTTATTTGAAAGAGTAGCCTATGTGAGTTAACAGGTTTCCTCTAAATAAATGTCAGAATGACCATATGTTTGACGTCCAATAGTCGATGATAAGATTAAAATCAGATGCTCTAGAGGCGGTGTTAAATAAAACAAACTTTACAGTACATGCACTCTGATGTAGACACTGATTTAATATTCATTTACATCTGCCCTTATACATTTTTCTAAATTGTTCAGGATTAAATGTCTTGTGTTGTGTTTTACAGGTATGAAAAGAGTGAGTGGGGCTGGAAGGATCGAGAGAAGAGAGATGAAATGACTGAACATAAAGCATGGTATCTTGTGGCCAGAGATAAAGAGGAATCTCCCATAGCATTTGTCCATTTTCGATTTGATATGGAATTTGATGAAGAAGTTCTCTATTTGTAAGTGAACATTTTGATATGGAATTTGTCAAAACATTACTGTATTTGTTTTTAAGTGTAATTTTTATGAATGTTTTTTTTTTTAATTTGTGGATTTTGAAGCCTACTGATTTAAACGAGGGTGGATGGGTGGTATCGTTTGCTTTTCCAATCTTTAGTTAATTTTTATTTCTTATGCTGTGTAAATATATTCTACTTTTCTTTATTTAATAAAAAAAAAACATGTAATTCATGTAATGTTTTTTTTATTTTGTCATGTTTTACAGTGGCCAATATGTTAAGTGAATTTTTCATTTGAACATTTATTTATTTATTTTTATATACTTTCAGATATGAGATACAGCTGACTCCTGAAAGTCGGAAAAAAGGTCTTGGAAAATTTCTTGTTCTTATTTTAGAACTTATGGCAAATAAGTGAGTGGTGACTTAAAAAAATATATATTCATTATATTATTTTTAAAATGTTTAGTTTGCTTTGAAGTTTCACAAGTATAAAGCTAGTGTCAACTAATATGATTTAAAGCACGGGGTAAAAAACACTCATAAAATATATCCTAATAAAGAACATCACTGTTCACTTTGAGTAAAATTGTGCACATATATCTTTAAAAAATATTATTATGTCTGTCTGTTGTTGACACCTTCTAAACGTTGCTTATTTTGATGTCCTGCCTTCAGTGATTATTTACATATATACATTTTAAAAATTCCAATTTAAATTCATGTAAATGTCTTTAAGCCTATTTTCAAATCAAAGCATTTGACTAATGATAACATTATCAAATGGTAACCCACAGTTGATACAGACATTATGCATTGCCAATTTGGAAAAAACTGACATAACATCAGTTTTAAAGGAATTTGAAAAAGGTGGATTTATTTTTCAGATATGAAATGTTAAAAGTTATGCTGACAACATTCAAGCATAATAAAGAAGGATTTGAGTTTTTTAAGTCATTGAAGTAAGTTTAAATTGTTTTCTTACACTATGTTTTTGCTTGCATAGTTTAATGTGAAAATTCAAACAATTTATATATTTTGAGAAAATACTGTAAAGATAATTGACTGTCTTATATAAGAATTTTTTTTTTTAATTTGTATCATTCCTGCATGATTGTTTTGAATGGGTATATTTTTTTAGGTCTAATTATATTATATGGCGATATCATGGATGACAAATTTTCATCTACAGATGGAATTCCGTCTTTTAGAAATATAATACCAGTTCACGAGATAGATGCAAAATTGTGTTAATATTCATTAAGTATGTATAGGGTGGTGAGGGTGGTGTTGGACTTTCGATACATTGTTGAAGATGTATCATCCACCTGGTTTGTTACAGAGCAAACTTATGCTTCCATGTGTTGATGCGATATCTTTTGGAACAAATTAGCCAATCAAATCATGTTTTAAAGCTGTCACGGAAACTGCTTTGAAGTGCCAAACTTACACCACTGGAGTACAGATGAAAATGTCTAAAACTTTCTCACCATGGGAAGGAGGTAATGCTCCCTCATTTGCCTTTCTATATTTAGACAATTTTCTGCTAACACCCATATGATATGATGGTTGAAGATTTCTTGTTTAGAACATATGTTTGTTATTTGATAGTTAATGCAGCTATGTTGTTAAACAGCTAATCCTTTATTTAGGTATGAAGTTGATGAAATATCCCCAGAGGCCAGAGTATTTGAAGAAGGCTACGACTATGTTATAATGAGTAAGTTGACTAAATTTGGAAAAGAGCAGAAGGCTAAGGAAGATGCTGTCAGTGCTTTGGAGGAAATTAATCTTGGGACAAATGAACCTGTTGTCAGCTGATAACTTCTACCTCTGAATGTCTGCAACTATTTTCTGCATTAATTTGTGTAATCAGCCACAATTGTTATTTTTCCATTTTACAGGATAAAATGAGATAGTGATTTTCATTTTATAGCATTGAGTGAAATTATGGACATGCTGATCAAGTAAGCAGGTGTGTGGAAATATCCTAAATCTTTATTTGTCCAAGGATAAGTGGACCGTCTAAACTGTCTTGTCCTGGATAAAAGTTACTTGTCCGGTTTTTAATAATATAAAGGCTGCCTTACATTCTGGACCAAATATACTGAGAAGCATAAGTAATGCAATGGATATTTCATTGAATATTTTTTTTTTAAAGAAATTTCATCATACTTTAAGTGTCCACCAAACAAATGGTGTATCGGCAACAACTATAATTGTAAATCTTGTCGGCAATAAGCAGGTTTATTTCGGGACTAAATGGCTAGCAGACACTCACTTGACTAGTTTTGGGGGTTCATATTAAACACTGAGAATGTTTTCAATCAGGCTGGTTTTTGCGGCACACAGGACAGTAAAAAATGTTGTTGTCATTTTGTTTTTGCAATCTTGGTCCAAAAACTACAAGATGGTGTTCTTGAAATTCACGTTTTCATTTGTTTTGGCACCATACTTGCATTGTTGTGTCTAATGTTAGATAGATGTTATGTGATAAAAGACAATGATAACCAGTCAAATAGTTTGTGAGCACTTGCTCTCCACTGTAGTTGTCAGCAATAACCGATTGACATGGGTCTGTCAAAATGTCTGTCAATTTGTGCTGGGCAAAAACAAAAACGTACCTGTCACTAAATTAAATAGAAATTTATAAAATTTAATATTGAAATAAATAAATATTAGTTTTCAAGAATAAAGTGGTTTTTTTATAGTACACCTCATCATAGATACTTCAACTTTCAAATTTTCTTCATGTTTCAACCACATGGACGCATTTGTTTGTATGAAATCATCACTTACACATTTCAGCAAAGTACTCCGTATACGCAAAAAAAACAAAGTGCGAATAGAATGTACCGCAAACATGTGAATAGTATGCAGATAATGTCAAAGCATATAAATGAAACTGTAATTCAAAAGAGTTTGGTAAATGTTCCTTTTTTATTATTGGGGGACGTTGTCACAAAAATGTAAAATGAAAGCTCAATCGCACTTTTTTTTAGGCACGAAAGTAATTGCACTAAAGGTACTGGGACGTTGTGTTCTAACAAGCTTTTTCTCCAAAGTTGGAGAGGTTGAATATGAGTTATCAACAGAACTACAAGTGATGGGAGGCTACGGTTTTGTTGAAAAACGAGGCAATTTTGTTCAACTTCTTGCATTCATGACAAGCACAGGCCTGACATCACATATTTTAGCAGCATATTCAAATCCCATTTACACCACTAATTCTATATTATCAACCTATATTACTTAACGACACTGACGGGGGAAAGGTGGACATTAAACCAAAAATCATCAAAAGTTTTGGCGACTTCAAGCTAATGTTGTCAGTTATTTAGATCTTTCGGAATAAGTCTGCCGATTACGGATACAGGTTCAAAGTATTATTTATAGTCATCGGGCTTGATCGGGTCTATTAATAGAATTACTCCGTAAATGTAAGCATGTGTATGATCTTGAAACTCCTCAAAATATACATTTTAAATGTACAGCATCGAACTGATTTTGTGTCTGACAAAATGACCGCTAATATTAAATTTGTGACTGTCAAAGCTTAACAAATGACAATTTTGTACTGGACAGTGTCCATGATCGAGCACTTATTTCCAGGCTTGATTGATAGTATGACACGAGCAGTAGGCTAAAGACAAGCCAATTGACCAATCAGCAGTCTCATTTTAAAATTGGACCAGATAACTTGAGACACGTGTAAATGCAGCTAAAGATTGCAAAGGACATTAGGGGATTTATTTCAATTTTAAAATTTAATTATTTTTTCTGTTGTCTGTGGATAAAAAGCACTTGTTCAGCAGTATCATGCACCAAGTTGGGCATAGTAATTCCACACTCCTGGTAAACATTTGTATAACTGATTTTGTGTCATATTTGTCTTGTTTTGAATGTGAATTTCAGATGGTTGGAATCACATAGGAAGATGTTATCTTCATCATACTAGTAAAGAAAGAGAAAATATTTGTACAAATCAATAAAAGTCTTGACCACTAAGTGGTCCTATACAGGGCAGTTTTGAAAATAATTAAAATTCTTAAAACTGCTCAGTATGTTTTGACAGGAATTGTTATTGGATGGTATATACATTAAGATGATTCTCACCAACTTAGGCAAATCTCTCATTAAAAATTATTCATGTCATATAAAAATAAGGGGATTTATTAAAATCAGGAATTAGGGGTGGACTTTATGTCATTCAGTATTTCTATATTGATCACCTTGTCAGTCTCCTCTAAATCACAAATGTAAAATCTTATTGCATCTTAAATAACAACCTGGTCATATATTCAATATTTCAGACTCATAAAATGCATATACCGGGGTAATAGCTGAATCCATCATATTTACAAAACTGGTGCCCAACGACACTACACACTATATGTACATTTCTAGCAACCACATTTGTTGTGAATCTTACAAGACAAAAGTTAAATAATTTAATATTTTTGCACAAATTGTGGAGAAAATTATTTTTAATATTAAATGTTTTTTGTTTAAAACAGTTTTTAAGTTATTTTCATACTTTGTACTTGGTATTTTTGTTACTGTGGGAACTGTATAAGTAAAGTTATGAACTGAAATACTTAAATGTATATATTGTTTACATGTCACAAATTGCTTTAAAGGCAGGTTTGGGTGGGGGAGGTTTTTTTTTGTCACTTAATAGTCATTTGAATAGCCAGGTGCTTTGATTTGCAATTTCTCATGTTATCAAGTATATAATTAGGATGATTATTATATGATACTTATTATCTCAGGTTTATTTCCATTTGGAATTACGACAAGTGTTGGTGAATAACAGTGCTTGACACTCATCTCATAACAGAATTTTGGAAAGCTACATTTTCACATTCTTTGGCTTAAACTTTCTACTGGATGTTTATTTAAATATTTGATTAGTTTGTGTGCATATGACAGCAGAATTAATACAAAATGGTATTTGTCCTATGTAAAAATTATTATCATCCAAGTATGTTATTTTGAGCGACTAGAGTTTGTTGTTTGCACTATTACAAATTTAACCCAAATATACCTTTAATTGCATCTGGATACCCGACAACTTGCATTTTTAAATCTTGAATAATATACATATGTTTTTTAGTGAAGAAATTTGGGAATTTTAAAAATCGGACCTTTATTTCATTTTATACTTATACCTCTTTAAATTATAGTGTAGCATTAGATAGTATAGCTCTGCTAGTTAAAAGGACAATAGAAGAAGAAACAGTCTTATACTCATTTGCTTGTCACGTTAATGTATTCAACACAAACATTTCTTTCTTTTTAGGTGTTTCAAACAAAAAAAACTTTAGTTTCTCAAATTAATTAGAGTGTTAAATATTCCTTTATAAAACTCAAAACATTTTGTGATGTACTGTTACCCAACTGTAAGCATACATGAATAAATGTATTTTATTTTTAACATAATTGTTTTTGTTTTAAAAGAGTGTTAAAGAGCTGTTGAAAAGTAATTTCGTTTGGGGTTGTTTTCGTAAACAGTATCTATAAACACCCACTAAAACAGATGAGATAATAAAAATAAATTATCATTTTATGTTTCAGATGTTTAAATTTTGTCCACAAACAACACGTTAAAAGCTTTCCAGCCCACCATGACTTATCTCCCCATTTTTTGCCATGAGATGGCGCTTATCTGTGATGTCACAGAATTGGTTTGCAAACAGAATATACAGGGCTAAACAGTTTTCTTCACTTCCTTTTTAGATTAAAAAAAAATTGTTGGGACTGCATCCTTCATAAGTCTTTTTTTTTTTTTCGGGACAACTGTTTCTTTCAACGATTTTAAAACATCTGAATTGTACACAGAACAATCTTTTTCAAAATGTTTCAAGCACAAGGTTAATTACCCATGTTTTTTTGTTTTTTCTGGAAAGTGAAAGAAAGACCATTCACATCCTTCGTATGCTCTATTAGTACAGTTTAATGTGACACATTGAACCATAACAAAAGAAAAGACTTTCCAAATAACTGGAAGGCTGAATTGTGATTGAGGACTTCCTTCACTTGACACCAGCTAAATTTTAATGTATAATTTTATTTCGTTTTAAAATATGATTACGTGATTTTATTCAAACAAATAGTCAAACTAATTCATTTATAACGGGGTGCCTAAACACCGGAAAGGAGCAGAAAGAGGCCAAAAAGTGGCAGAAAGAAGCAAAGTACTATACAAAACGGTAAGCGAACAGACGGGAAAATGAAGAAAAGACACCAAAAGTTGACAGTATTTTTAGTGTTCCATAACTCAAAGGTGTTAAATGAATACAGATAATTAGCTTTCATAACCGTACAAAGAATGTTCGTGCATGGTATAAGAGAGAGGTTAGTGTTAAAAGGAGACACGATACCGCTGCTGCCACACTAATTCCACATCACTCAACCTGTTATATAAGAAAAGTCTGTTAATTGTAATCCGTAGATCTGTGAAAATG
>JAULBS010074525.1:0-20612 GCA_032355785.1 Symmetromphalus regularis
CTAAATTAAAATCTCCAAACAAATTGGTAGACACGTCTGTCATTTTGACGTCATCGTTTGATGTTTAAAAATAGAAATTTGGGGGAATTCCTTGGTGATTCCTTTGTTGACATAATTCATAAAGTAGTTTCGGTTATAGTCCGAAATAGTGCCAAACTGAGGTTCATGCATCTATGAACGTTGATTTTTTAAATCACATGATGTCATTTGGACCAAACTAAGTATTTATAATAAATGTGTATTTACAAAATGGAATTATTACTTTATAATAGTGAACTTAGCTTTGTTTGTTTTCCTGATACAACGCATGCACAGTAACAAATAATTCTTCTTTGGACAGTTATCTCTACTGGAGTTCTTCCTAAATCACCATATAGCATGGAAAGAGGGATTTATTTTTAAAGTGGTAGAATATGTTTAATAAAATTAATATGGACTGAGTTACATAGTTTTCATAGCCCCACATTTCACAACAATATAGTAGTATTGGAAGGACCACATAGTAAATAATTTAAGTTTACATTCAAGTGATAACAGTGGTCTTTCGATATTGATAACAAAAGTACTTTAGTAGCTCGAAAATTGTTTAGTTTGCTAAACGTGATTCCTAAATATTTATACTCCTTAACGTGTTATAGTGTTGTGCCTCCAATTTTGAAAGTATGCTTATAATCTTTAGAATTTCCATTAAATATTATTATCTTTGTTTTTGAGATATATGTTTTAAGTTTCCATTTAATGTATGTCGTAGTTCTTTTGAAGAGGTAGCCAATAGAGCAGTGTCGTCAGCATATAATAAACATAATAAATGTATAGCAAGGTCTAAATGCTTTTCTATGTTAAAATTAGCACCTTCACATTGGTAATTTAATAAATATTCCTCCAGATCATTTAAATATAACAGGAACAAAACTGAGGATACATTTTCTCCTTGGCGGATACTGTTGTCAATGGGAATGCTGTGATATATAATTATTGACTAAAATCATCGATTTAAACCTAGATACATTTTATAAATAGTTCTGACATTTTTTTACCAGATATTATATTTTAGAATTTTGTGCCATAGAAATCAACACAGGTGAAATATAATTTCGGTTTTTCTTTTTCAAAATGTCTTTTAAAAATGCATTGTAAATAAGTGATCTATAGTTGAGTAGCCCTTGCGAAACGCAGTTTGAGCTTCACTCAGTATATCGTTTTACTGTATGAATAAATTCAAACAATTATTTAATATAGTTGTAAAAACTTTAGAGCAACAGCACAGTAGTGTGATAGAACGGTAGTTTTCGGGAGATAAATGACTACCTTTGTTTTTGAAAATCGGAATAATAATACTTCTATGCCATTCTTCTGGGAAAACACCGTTATCAAAAATAAAGTTAAACGTTTAACATAGACTGGCAGTAGTAGACAAGATGTTGATTTAATATGTTCGTTAATTATCCCATCTACACCTGCAGCTTTATCGCGTTTAAGTTGTTTTATTGCAGTTCTTATTTCAACCTCATTTAAAACATTACCGTTATTTGCTTCTTTATTATTAAGTGATATCCTGGCCCACCTTGCTCATTAACTACAAAACACATATATTTTTAGCAACCAGTTTCCGTTCAAGCAGTGTAAAAAGCGGAAACCTGTTTGTTATTTTCACCCTCGCTTCATCGTGCTAACTTTGGCCAAACTATAGTTCAGTGACCTTAACACTCACCTATAAAACCTCTTGTTAAAGTACAACATTGCTTTATATTTAACACATAATATTTCTAATAAAATTACTTAATAATCCTGTTACAATATCCCCCATTTAAAAAATATTTCGTCCCAGAAATAAAAAATAGAATGTAAGAAAAGTCCAAACACTAATCTATTATATTACAGTCATATATATGAAACTAAATAAACCACAATTGATACGAAAGAAAACTTTTCCACACCTAAGACCAACATTAAAAAAAACACAATATTATTCATCAAAAATTATATTCTAATGATCGTCCGTCATTGTACAGTTATTCTGAAAGAACTTTTGCAAAATCGAAAAGCAAAAGACCTGTGTCCAGTTAAGATCTTTTCCTATTCATCAAACCATAATGTTAACATAAACTTAATCCCTGCAGAAGATATAAGTTCAAGCAACATTCTTCCCATAGACATGGATGCATAAAACACTGAAATAACACGAATTATAAGAAAACCACAACATATATTTTATGGAACCCTTTTTACTTAGAAAATAAAATTTTGCTGTTTGACATTCTAGACATGTGGTATCCCAAAGTTTTATGAATTTGTACATACCAGGCCAATAATATTTATGTCTTATCAACATATATGTACGGTAGAACCCTTGATGTCCAACTAAGATAGAATCATGATATGCTTTTAAGATATCATTTCTTAATAATTCTGGAACTGCTAACTGTTTAGAAATATCTGTAGGTCGGATGTTTTGACTTCTAGGATTAAATACATAATATAAAATACCATCGTCTAACACATAGTGTTGTGATTCCAAAATAATATGTTGAGAAATTATTTTCATCTGGTAAAATATTATATTCTAGATATTGTATAATGTCTGTTTAGGTCTCATCATATCCTTGAAATTCACGTAAGCGATGTAATGTGATACTCACGTCTTGTTGTACATCTGTTCTTGTACTGTCATTATCTAACCTGTCATTCAGATTTCTGTTAACTTGTAAAGTATCATTATTGACTGTATCATCATCAGTACTTGTGACACCTATACTCTGAAGAGCAAATATAGTATTATCATCTTCCAGACTGTAATTATTAGCTAACAGTGTGTCATAATCACGTCTACTTAATGCATCAGCATTTCCATGTTTTGTTCTAGATTGATATGTTACATCATAATCATGTGACTGCAATAATGTAGCCCATCTTGCTAAACGACCCATAGTATCTTTGATATTCTTTAAAAATTGTAAAGCTGTTACAAATACAAATCAAAATGTTTAATACCAGAAACAAGTGCTAAACATTATTTCTCAGTTATATGGTAATTTCTTTAAGATTTGGTTAAACTTGTACCAGCATATGCAATAACCCGTTTTCTACTTTTATCATCTTTTTGTCCTAAGATATACCATATAGCATAATCTGAGGCATCAGTATATAGAATAAAAAGGTTTATTAACATCTGGAAAGCCTAATATATGAGCTGTAGTCAATGCATTTTTCATTTCATTGAATGCTATATCAGTTTCATCTGTCCATTCAAATGTAGCATCAGTTTGTAATAGTCGTTGTAATGGTGCTGTAATTAGAGCATAGTTTTTAATAATCTTTTGGTAATAATTACATAAACCTAGAAAAGAACGTAATTTATGTATATTTTGAAGAAATGGAAATTACTGTATAGCTTTTATTTTTGCTGGTTCTGTTGATATTCTCTTTTGTTAGAATACGGCCTAAGTAAGATATTTAGATAAAGCAAAATGACATTTTGAAGGTTTTAATTTGAAATATCCTCTTTAAGTTTAGCAAACACTGCTTGTAAGTGGTCCAAATGCTACTGTACAAAATCTTTACTAAAGACCAAAATATCATCCAGATATATCAATACATATTTCCATGACATTGAGGAAAATATTGCTGACATTAAGAATGAAAATGTAACTGATGCACCTATAAGTCCAAATGGTAAATTTTCCAGGAAAAATTACCAACATGAGTAGTGAAAGCAGTTTTAGGACGGCTCTCTTCATCAACCTCACATTGCCAATAACCTAACAATAGATCAAGGGAACTAAAATATTGTGGCGAATAGTAACCAAGTGATTGTAAACTTTCATCAATCATGGGTAACGGCCATCTTTGAGGTGTAGTTATAGCATTTAATTTACGATAATCAATACAAAAAACGTAATGTACTGTCTTTCTGTTTAACTAATATGCACAGTGAAGCCCATGAAAAAAATCTAGGTTCAATCGAATCCATTTCCGACATATCTTTAATTTGATTTACTATTTCCTTTTTATTTGAAGGTGGGGTAAGCACGTTGACGTATTGGTTTATGGTTACCTGTATCAATATGACGTTGATAAATTTTCGTTCGTCCTATCTCTTTCATAGACGTTGCAAAACAATCACAATTCTTAGCAAATAATTTCTTCAAATGAATTGCTTGTCTTGGATTTAAATCTGTATCATTTAAATCAATAACAAGTTCTTTAAATTTATCTAAATAAGTTATTTCTGTATTTTGTTCAGTGATTATGTTTACTGACTGATTTGCGATATCCTCTTGCAAAGGTTATTATCTATTATTGTTTGAAAAGTTGCAATGATTTGGTTTTGTTTCAATGTAATTTCGGAATTTGTAGGATTCATTACGCTATATGCATACAGTGCATGTGTAGGGTTAACTGAACAACGACTCCCTATTAATTTAAAATCAGTAAATAAAGTATTTTGTGGTTCTAAAATACCTGTAACATTATTAATATTATTCTGAATTTAAACTGGTATAATAATTTCTGTACGAGGTTGAATATGTGTTGTATGAGTAGAAAATACTTTAATCGTGTCAACTTCAGTTTCTTGTCCCGACATCTCAGCTTCATGTGCTGACAATTGTTTTAAAACATTATGTTTGGTACTGCGGGACTTATTATATAAGGAAGCTGGCGTTCACAGAAGCGAAGGATTGCAGACGCATACGTGCTTATATGCAAGTACGCAATGGCGCCCAGATCATTAAAAAAATAAAAATAAAAAAAAAAATTCTAAAATAAAAAAACCCAAAAACCGTGCGCGTGATAAAATAGGAGAGGGATAACCAAATTGTAGAATAATTAAAGGAAAAAATGTGTGATTTCCAAGTTTATTTATAGATGTAAAATTAGTTGTCAGTCATCAGAGTGCACCATATGACGTCTAGGTTTCCAGACCCCTACAATTGAAGGTGCTCGACAGTAAATTTGGAATCCACATTAAAAATGGCTGGTTACGCCACTGGAATAATTCAGTGTTCTTTGAAAACCGATTCATGTTGTCTTGACTGGTTGATTTATTGGTTTTAAATTCAGTTCAATATTATATTAACATCTCATCTTTTAAAATACAACAAACTAAAATCTTCAAACAGGTTTTGGCACAACTTTTCATTATTATGTCGAGTTAATTTATTATGATACAAGGAAAGACAGGGGAGGTGATAGCATTACGTTACATAATACTAAAGCTATCTAAGAATTATCAAGTAGTTTATCGCTATTTTTGAAAACACCGATATACTCATTCTGTCCAAGGATTGGTTTCCCCACCCACACACAAATATGGTGGAACGCTAAGAAAATATATGTTTCACTTTCCAGGATTCGTGCTAACCTTGTCAATAACGCAATATTTTAGTTTCTAGTAAAGTGGGAAGAAGGGAGGGTTGTTCGTATGGCATGAGATGTCGAATATTTTAGATGTTGATTTTTATTTTTCAGCATGCACGGACCTTTTACACAACTGTGAATGGTGGGTTACGCATGGATATTGTAAAAACTTGGAATCCTATATGAAAAGAGTATGTCGAGCAGCTTGCAATCTTTGCAAAGGTGGGCATAATTTGCATTCACAGCCTTGGTAACGATACATCATTTGTATAATGTTGAGTTCATTAGGCCAGATTAAAAAAAACACTTATTTAGCGTCCCCGTCCGACCTGAGAAATGCCCCCGATAATCAAATATTTTTTTCATTTTTCAAAAATCCCTTCAAATACAGTATTAAAACAACATTTTCCCGCCTATTATAGTGATTGCGCAATCACCGAGGAACTTCATCCTGACGACAGTGCCTCTATTGGACCAAAAATGTACCACTTGCGCATGTGCCTTAACATTGAAGATATGTAGTTGAGCTTTCATTTGAACAAATATTTTATTGCAATTTTAATGTTTTCTTGTTCTATTTCTACCTTCCTATCATGCCTTCTGAGCATAAATACCATGGTTAGTTTTCTTCTTCCTGTACACTGCCATTATATATAAAAATTTAAAAACAAAACAAAAAAACACCCGCCCTCCCTTCTTGAAAAAAATTAAATGGATGAACGCTAAACAAGTAAAACTATTTTTTTTTTTTTTATGTTGTTTTACTTCAGCCGGCATGACGTCACTACACTCGACATGACATTACTAATTTTAAATATTACTACACTGTCTTTAATGAATATCAACCAATAAAAAACAGATTTGTAAGCAGCCAAACACAGGCATTGTCTTGTACAACAAATGTGTTAGTTTGAAAGATTTGAAACTAAATAAATAAGCATTAATTAGTAAAATATAATATTGGTATGAGAAATTGCAACTTTAGAAAAGCCAAAACAACAAAACACACACACACACAAAACACAACAAAAAACACACAACAATAACAACACCAAACAACAACAACAACAATGAAACATTATCTATTTTCAATATTCTCTGCTGGAGTTAAAATGTTCATTACTTGCTTTCCTTGTTTTCAGTTTAAACTGAATATAACCTTTCAAGTCAAGAAATCCAACTTTATAAAGTAAAACCAGCGACCACATGCACTGAATTCTAACTACCGTATTACACTGAAAACTAGAGATCACGTGCATTTACCTTTTACTATGTCAACAAAGAGCGAGCACATGCTCTGTATATTCAACAATAATGAGAAACAGTGATCACATCTATCTTTTTTCAAAATTAGTGATCATGTGCATTGTGTTTTCAAATTTACTGAATTAAACATGTTGGGATTCATTTCGTTTTATTGTTTTCTTTTATCATCCTCCAAATTTAGATACTGAAAAACAAGAAATTACGAAGAAAAAAAACCCAAAAGACTATTAGTTATGGTGCACGAAAGAATAGTGTCAAAAAAGAAAGAAAGAAAAAAAAGAACAACAACGAAAATCCCACAACAAAAAAAAAAACAAAAAAAACAAAAACAAAAAAACAACCCACAACTAACCGTATAATGTTTGAACTAATGTTAATAGAGATTGACGGTTTGCGTTGTTCCCTTCTTTACTTTCTGTTCAGCAGCTTTGGGTTTTGTCACATTCAGTTATGACTGAGTGACTCAATTACTACTTGGCTTCTTGAATAGAAATGACAACCAAACCAAACGATTAAAATTCAATGATTTATAATTAAATTTCTATTATAATCATTACAATTTAAAGGCGTCTCATTGGTCAAGCCATTAGCAACGATTTTTTTTTTCATTTCTTGATGAACTTAAAATGACGTCGTCATGGAACTTCTTTTTAACAGCTGTGTTTACAAACTATATACCGGGAGACCCCAAGTTTATAAAAAAATAAATAGTATTAAACTAAAATAAATAATTTGCTTACTCTTTTAATGAAGATAATATCGATAATATTTTTGGCTACCAAATCCATAAAATATTGTAATTGGACCAAAAAAACCCACAAAAAAAACTTGTACACGCACACGGTTTCGATGACAGATTTCAACGTTCGAGATCCCAAGACCATATTTGAATTCGACATGGAGACATTTTGACTTTTCTGAGGTATTTTGATCACGACCTACGACTTAATGGCATCAACGAATAATGAAGATGGAATAAAAGAAATGAAAAATAAGGTCGCAGATGTCAACATCCAGGTTTAAGAAGTTAACAGAGGAAGAACTATGACGTTATTTAAAAATATGACGACATTTAAAAACAAAAATTGTTGAGCGTCATTTTTGCAATACTTTTCCAAAATAAATAAAAATAAAATATGAACTTGTTTATGTAATTACTAAAAATGTATGTCCGAAATTAAATTATAAGGAATGTCTCTTATTTCTTTTAGATTCATCGGGGTATGAACCAAAAAAAACACACATCCACAGTTTGCGGATTTTTTTTTGTTCCTTCCCCCGATGAATGTCGTTCATACCCTGATGAATAAGACACATTCCTTAAATGTATTTAACAACAAACCATATTATAAACAAATTCTTTAAATGTTTCCCTCTTATTAAAGAAAAATATCAATATATAAAATCAATGTCTGTCAAGTGAAAGTTCCAATTTAAAGTGTTCGCTCTGGACTTATAATAATTAAATATGTATAAACACGTCACATTCCCAATTCACACTTTTAATCTGTCTACTCAGACCATTATATTAAACACATAGTCTCACGTACCCTTCGCCTAATTAATTTCCAAACAAAGAATCAATTTTAAATATAAACATTCAACTAATTACATAAGAACCATATCTCACTTATTATCAATATTTAAAAAATAATAATGAATTATGCTCACGGACAAATAAATCGAAAAAATAATGGTTTTTTCCCCCAAAAATGTGTTTGACGACGATGACTGTGACGTCAGCATTAATTTACTGGTGAGTATTTATTAATTAATTTACTGTGAGTATTTATTTACTATTCATTGAATAGTATACACTAAGGTATAAAGTCATGTATTCGTATATATAAAGAAAACTGAATTATTTCCATGCTATATTGGTGTCCGACAAGGCGATCATCTGTAACCAGTCCTACTGCAAAGCCATAATTGCAATGGTGTTTCACCAGGTATTGATGGTATGCAGATGGAAACTGATGTGGGTTTCCTTTGTCTGCTTCAAGCAGACAATACTGCCCTTCTTTGAACCAAATCTTCCGACTTGCTAAAGACTCTTGAATTGTTTTATCAATATTGTAATAAATGAAAAACTTTAAGTAAAAAGTAAAGTTTGTTTTATGTAACGATGCCTCTGGAGCACACTGATTTTAATCTTATCCTCGGCTATTGGACATCAATCATAATGGTCATTCTCACATATTTATTTAAAAGAAGATCACTGTCGCTACATAGGTTACTCTTTCTGATAATCAGCAAAGGGTCTTTTATATGCTCCGTCCCACAGACGGGATAGCATATACTATGACTTTTAATTATCATGTTGTGGACCACAGGTTGGAATGGAAAATAGCCCAAACGACAATTGGGTCCATTGAGAATGATCGATCCGATGACCGACAGCTTCACATGTGGACACTATCATTTGAGCTACATCGCTCCTAGAAATAGACGATATCAGAACATTGTGGTGTATAAACAGTGTTTAAATAACTGATGTACTAATTCATGTTTTTGAAATGATCCATTTTGCCATCACGAGATATCTAATCTAAAATGACAGAAGTATTTTCTTTTTCAAACGCACATCTCTGCACAAGTTAGAGTTCAAGTGATGTAATGCACTCTTAAATCACTTCCAAAATTACGATGATAACAGTGAGGGGCGTCAGAATGTTTCTCAACTATACAAAGAGTGAGATTTCTAACCTCAGATAACTTTCATCAATATATAGGTCTAAAACAGATCTATGCAGGATAATTTAGTTGTCGTCTTGTAAAATGACAGCCATCTTAGATTTCGGAATCACCTTTACTTAGTTGGGATCATTAAAATTTGAACGCTTTTTCACTTCCGTTTGCTCCACTTGTTGAAACAGTTCCAAGTATAAAGTTGTTTTATAGCAATTATAAAATGGAGATAAACATATTGTGGTTTCATTTTAGGGGTTTACATTTAGGAGTTTCAAATCCACGATAATCTACCTCTAAAATGAAATCAGAGTGTTTCTTATCTCCTAATTATTTAAGAAATGAACTTATGTTTGACGGTCATGCAAGTATGAACACCAAAACTGCTTTACACACTGTACGAATTATGTAGCGCATTAGCATGGAGCCGTTCATACTAAAGAGTGTAAAGCAGTTTTGCAGTTCATACTTGCAGGAACATTTTCCTTCAATCATCACTTTAAATTTGAAGATCGTTCGACAACTCAGCTTCCAAGACAGCTATGGGCAAATGACTGGCTACAAGATGGACAAACACAGAGAACTGTGGCCCATCGTCTAAATGAAAGCCAAAGCTTTACCGGTAGACTCTGGCAGAGGTTCAGGACAACCAATGGTATTTAGAATCGCCCCCATTCTGAAATACATAGATCAGCAATAATTTTTGGTCCTTAATTTCTTTTGAGTAGTATTTACTCATTAAATGGAGTTTTTGATCAAGTTAGGTTTATAAATATGAAACTATCCACGTGTATGTTTGTAAAGATTTTGAGTTTAGATTATTATAGCATTGGAAACAATTTTGAAAGCGAGGAAACCATTATTACATGTGTACGGACAATAATATCGACGTATTTCACAAGAACTGCGACCTGAGCATTTATTTACTGGTGAGCATTTATTTACTATTTTCCGTTCCAACCAGTGGTCCACAATTAGTTCATCAAAGGTCGTGTTATGTTCTGTCCTGTCTGTGGGACAGTACAAATAAATGACCCCTTGCTGTTTATCGGCAAGAGTAGCCTATGTAGCGTTAGTGGGTTTCCTCTAAATAAATGTGTCAGAATGACCATGTGATTGACACAATATCCAATGGCCGATGATAAGATAAAATCGATCTGCGCAAAACGCGTCGTTAAATAAAACAAACTTTAATTTTTTGAATTCCATCTGTACATATACTGTTCATTTCTATTTTAGATCAGAGTGACGTCATTGCATGAGCATGAATCACGTGATATTCCTTCTAATATTACCTTTATGCCTAGGAGGAATAGTTTTTGGTAGGTATTCTCACATAATTTGTATTATCTGTTTTTTATGTTGTAAAAGTTATAAGGGGATACTTTCATACTTCTCACACTATCTCCCAGCTATTCACTTTGCATTGACAAATAACATAATTATAATAATTACATCTTATAGTGACTATTTTCTTGTAAATGTCTGAATTGGTCAAATTGCATCAAATGAAGAATTGTTTTATTTTAAATGACCTCCGTATTCTCATAAAGGTCAAACAATGCTCTTTTCAGGAAACAGATAGAAGCTTATTTACAAACATAATTATCTCTATCTCTCTGTCTCTTTGTCGGCGCATCTCTCTGTCTGTATATGTGTACGTCACACACATACTCACACACACATATACATAACACACATTTTCAGTGAAGTAATGCTTTTTTGTTTTTTTAAATTCCAATGAGGGATGTTTGTTCGTACTGTCAACGCTATCAATCCAATATGAAAAGAAATTGTCCAAATGTCAGCAATTTTTGTGAAAGTGGGCATAATTCGCATTCACTGCTTTGGTAACTACATATCATGTTTTGATTTTGAGTCCCTTTCTTCAGCCGTTATGACGTCACTATATCTCGGCATGACGTTACAACTTATCAGCATGACATCACTAGTAATAGAGGATATTATATTCGTGTCCATGACAGACGATGTTTACGACACTCGTGCTTAAATTATCATATTTCTCGAGCGTTCGGCAGTTTGACAAGTTGTACCCTTCCTACATATCTGAGTATGGTTCGGCAGCTTGACAAGCTGTACCATTGCTGCATATCTGAGTCTCGTTCAGCAGTTTGACAAGCTGTACTCTTGCTGCATGTCTGAGTCTCGTTCGGCAGTTTGACAAGCTGTACATTTGCGGCATAGCTGAGTCTCGTTCAATGGTTTGACACGCTGTACCCTTGCTGCATATCTGTCTCGTTCGGCAGCTTGACAAGCTGTACCCTTGCTGCATATCTGAGTCTCGTTCTGCAGCTTGACAAGCTGTACCCTTGCTGCATATCTGAGTCTCGTTCGGCAGCTTGACAAGCTGTACCCTTGCTGCACATCTGAGTCTCGTTCGGCAGCTTGACAAGGTGTACCCTTGCTGCATATTTAAGTATCGTTCGGCAGTTTGACAAGCTGTACCCTTGCTGTATATCTGAGTCTCATTCGGTAGTTTGACACGCTGTACCTTGCTGCATATTTGAGTCTCTTTCGGCAGTTTGACAAGTTGTACCCTTGCTGCACATCTGAGTCTCGTTCGGCAGCTTGACAAGCTGTACCCTTGCTGCATATCTGAGTCTCGTTTGGCAGTTTGACAAGCTGTATCCTTGCTGCATATCTGAGTCTCGTTCGGCAGTTTGACAAGCTGCACCTGTATTTCCTTAAATATTGCTCAGCAATTTCAAAATACATTATTTCTTCTGCTGTGTAACTCGCTACTATTACTACAAACATTACATTGTTCACATTATTTTAATTATTCCCTAACTACTTTGAACAGTATAATAAGAGTTATAACGTTCTTAAGGTTTTAAAAAAAATAAAAAACAGTGGAATAATATTGACATTAAAAACCTGTGAAGATAGCTAATATCACAAACACACCTACCTAACAGTAATATATATTTATGTATCCATGACTATGGTCTCAGATTAACTATATTATTATCAGAAATATAAAATAACAAAGTGAGTAAATAATTAATCTTTATATATATATATATATATATATATATATATAAACATACTTGAACATTATGCATAGATATAAAGCTAGTAGTTATAAGAATGATGCATTTATTATTTATATGTGCAATATCAAGTTGTCAGATTAATTATATCATCATGATAATATACACATAGGTGCATGTACATTTAAGTGTATTTACTGACGAATAAAACAAAATGATAGAAAACAGAAGGAACATACAACTGGAAATACAACATACAACTGAAAATATAACATACGACTGGAAAAACATATTAATAAAAAATTTAAATACTTAATTATCATCTTAATAAAATTAAGTGTTTTTAATTGATAACAGTTTTTAAATTTTGAATTAGCATCTTAAAACTATCTGTGTTGTTTCTTGAGCTACATTTTTGCAATCACTATTTAAAGTTGTATCAATGGATTGGGTTTAAAATTCGTACTAAAATAATGTAAAAGAAAGTTATTTTACACCATTTTAGACATTTCTTTAAGCTAGGAATATAATATTTAAGAAGTGAGTTTTCTTTGGTCCCTAAATAATATTGACAAAATTATATCATAAAACCGTTCATACTGCAGGGCTCGACCTGTCGGTCGCTAAAATCATGTAGAAACAACAGTATACCAAAATCTACCAAAAAATTCTTTATCAAGTCCAAATTCCTGAACATGGACCATGTTCCTCCGTCTGTATGTATGTGTATATATATATATATATATATATATATATATTGGACACGCGATAACATTACTTTAAGTGCGTGGTTGTAAGTCTTGTGGTTTCTTGGTCTGACACTTACAAAATTCAACATAACCAAAAAGCTGCTTAAACAACGTTCTACTAAATCTATGTATTTCATCTGATCTAAATCTAGAGACAACAACCTATCAACTGAATATAACTGAAACTATTTGACTCTATTATAACGCCCATCCTTCTTTATGGTTGTGAAATATGGGGATACGAAAATATTGATATAATTGAAACTATACATGTACATTTCATGAGGCGCATACTACCATTAAAAAGGAATACACCATTGTTCATGCTATATGGTGAACTGAGAAGAAAACCACTTAAATTCCTTATCCAACAAAGAATAATATGTTTCTGGGCAAAAATTGTAACGGGAAAACAAAGATTTCATTTCTATTGTTTAAATAAACATAAACATTATTAAAAATAGATTAATAACGTTAAAACTATACTTAACAATATTGGCACGTCAGATTTATGGATGTACCTTAACTTCCAATTTACTAAATTATTATTAGAACAAATGAAATTAAGACAGCAAGACTAATATATTCAAAATTGGAACAGCGATAAAGATATATCCTCAAAAAGAAAACTTTGCAATATCTTCTAAGAAAACTTCAATTTTGATCAATATTTTAATATTTTACCTGATTATATCTGGACCGATCTTATTAAATACAGAATTCCAAATCTTTAATGACCAATAGAAACAGGACGTTGAAATAATACCCCTTTAGAAAACAGACTGCACTCTTTGTGAAATGAATGACATAGGTGATGAGTATCATTATCTGTTTATATGTAACTTCTTTACAGACAAACTTGGATAACCTCTGAAGCCATATTACTATGTGAAACCTAATACATTAAAGTAAAAATAAGAAACTAATGAACACACACACGCACACACGCACACACTCACGCACGCACGCACGCACACACACTCACACAAACACACACACACGTTTATAGAAACAGTATGCTCTATTATTAAATTATTATGCTTTTAATAACTCTTCATTGTATTACACTCAATGAAATAAATATACATGCTAAAAACAATAAAAAAAATTAAACAAAAACAAAACAACCAACAACCCATCAACAAACAAGCACCAACATTGCCTACGGAAATCGATCGTAATATTTGTGTTGATAGCCAAACAGCACAAACTGAATTGCAGTTTATAATTTAGAGCCTTGGTGGTCTAGTGGTAGAAAGACAGCCTCTCAAGCTGATGATAATTTAGAGTGTCTAGTAATTGAATCATACCCATCCATTCACACTGTTCAAACAGTTAATATGGTGTTTTCGAAAATCTCACAGTTTTCTTTTGCGATAAAAATAAATTGTAGTTAAACAAATTTCTGTTCTTGTTCAGTCGAGTTTTCAGCCATTCCGGCCAGAAATAACCAACCTAATACTGAACACAAAGAATAATCGTGAAATGTATGTGTTAAATTGCTTTAAAACTGTAACAAAGATCATTAAATGTTGTCTTATTAAATTCGTGCTGTAGTTTCATTGCTTTCTACACAAAAGACGACCACTTTAGTTAACTTAGTATTTGATTATGTATGAATAGGTCAATCCTCAGGTTTTGACTGAAATATGAAGGTTTTGGTGCTTTAGCGTCCAGGTTTCCAGTACCTCGAGCTGAAAATTAAGATAACAATCACTTTAAAATATGCAATTAAGTTACAAGACAAACTAAGTAACCACTTTAACAATAAACGAAAAAAAAAAATGTCATGAATTTATTATATATGACTACTTTCAGATAGGGGTATTTGGACTAGCTGGACACCATGGAGTAGCTTCACTACTTGCACAAAGAGCTGTGGAAACGGAATGAAATATCGTGTAAGGGTCAGATCCTGTACAAGAATATACCTGTTATTTGAAGGAAGAATACAATGTAACGGCGGGCGCAGAGAGACAGAAAAGTTGAAATGTCAAATAGCTCCATGTTCAGGTAAAACTATTTAAAGCAAGTTTATGTAAAGAGAAATGACAACATATTGAGTAAAATCAATATCTGTAATTCAAATTACCGATAAATTTACGAATATAAACTGTTACGGATCTACAAAATCTTACTTGCACAGGGGGCCAGTAAACTTTCAAGTTATTAAATTCTCAATCAATGACATTTCCTATTTACAAAATACAATCACTTTAAAATGTAATTGAACGTTTCATCACGTTTTTGCAGCTCCTTAAATTATTTTCACTCGCCTGGGGGACTACTTAAACACGTTACTTGTCTCCACGAAAAATCACTAGACCCCTATTTTAATTTTAAGATTGGGTTGATCCATAACGCAAATTATAGGTGTATCTCAAAATAATACAAATTCGTAATACAAGATTGGAAAAAAAATATCTACCGGCCTGGGGGACTAGCATCAGTAAGTATTTACTCGCCTCGGGCGAGAGGGCAAACGTTAATTTCTATCCCTGCTTTCTTCATATGTTTTTTCCTGCAACTTTACACAACGTTCTAGTCTGTGTTCACTTCCACAGAAAACACATCTTCCTGTAATATTACTCTTACCAATTTCTTTGACATATTTCGCGTTAATGACTTCCGAACTTCTTTGTCCTGTCTCCTTTACAGCCCAAACCAAATGACTTTTGACATTTTTTCTGGTCTCTGCACCTTTGACTGATAAGAACGATATGACTTTTCATCTGAATACTTCCCATAAATGGCATCTGTCAGCACTAGAGACCGCTCTTCCACAAAGTTAACTATATTACTCAAAAGAAGTTAAGGATCAAAAACTGTTGTGGATCGGGGTCTTCCAGAATGGTGGCAATTCTGAATAGTAATAATAGTCCTGAATCTCTGCCAAAGTCTACCGATAACGCTTTGGCTTACATTTAGACGGTTACCGACAGTTCTCTGAGTTTGTCCATTTTGAAGCCAGTCAATGGCCCTTCACTGAGTTGTCATGGAGCCATTTTCAAATTTAAAGTGATGATAAAAGGAAAATGCTCGTCCCTTTTATTGCTAATATTGGCATGCATGGAATGATACTTATGCAGAACACATGCAAATGGTGTATGAGGTGTCACAATGGGTGTTTCAAGGCAGGTTCTCAATTTTGTCTAACTAAGATTTTGCTTCAAATCCATGAAAAGAAAATATTGTTTAACTTTAAATGTTTGTAAAGCCATGTTCAATGAATGCCTGTCCCATAATAGCGTGATGTCTATAGCCCAAATTACAACACAAAGGTGGATATTCTAACCCTATCTGGCTTAAAAAAACATACATACAAAAATTAAAAAAAAAATTACCTTTGATCCTTAAATTCTAATATAGATCAACAAATATTACTTTCCTTTGTTGGTTGTCTTGAATGTTGAATACAAATGTTCTCTACCTTTCTCTCATTTTGTATGAAAGTGTATTAACAAGAGCTTTCATGTCAGTGTGAAGTTCAAGTTCTTGCATATATTCACTGTCCTCCATTCCGTTTTGACACTCAATAAGGAATATCGAAAACTTTTCCAAAGATGCACCGCCATTTTCTGGATCGTAATGGTTTCATTTTCTTTTCCATCTTGAACCGATTTTGAGAGAACAAGTTTAAACAAGATTCCTTTTTTATATTTTACTGGTGTTAATTAGCTTTACTTTGTTTTCTAAAGAGTTGTGTTGGAATATAGGTTTTTTGACTCGTGGTATTTCATCCGCAAATATCGACACGTTTTTCTAAACAATCCTCCATGGATCTAATCTTAGTCAAGGCATGGCATTTTTAATCTCAGTATCGGCTCCAAGCAAAAACGAGTGCTCCGCAAGGCTCAGTGGGTAGGTGTATACCACTTACACCGACCAGTGTTCCACTACTGATTTAACAAAGGCCGTGGTATATGCTATCCTGTCTGTGGGATAGTGCATATAAAATACTTTTTTCTGCTTATCAGTAAGTGTAGTCGCGGCAGCGGGTTTCGTATTTCCTACTAACATTAACATCTGTCCTGGACAGCCAGCACAGGAAGCTGAACTGCGTGCCCAGGACAGCGTGTTTGAACCTTAATTGGATATAAGCACGAAAATGAATACAACCAACTAACCAACACGTTTTTCCGAACCATGGTTGGCATTTCATAATTGCTACTTTAGTCAATTAACTGTTATATATTTCATTTGAATTTCGTGCTTCTCCTCTTATACAGGGCTCATGGAGTTCATGTGAAAGTGTGGGTGGTTGGGGAAGGGGGAAGGGGGCGGAGGAGGAGGCCACCGAAATGTAGGTGACCAAACGGAAGAAGCCGCTAATACTCGAAAACTCTCCGGATTTCGACCAACTTATTTTGTCACCAAGCCTGAAAATTGTTTTAATCAGAATGTTTTTGAGTTGGGTTTTTTTTTTTGTGATTTTTTAAATTAGTTATCTAAAATGTGGGGAGCAATGGCAACTGTAAATCTGACGTATACACGTATATTCTATTCTGTATAAATCACATTTTCTGTACCGCGAAGTAGGGAGGGGGGGGGGTGCTGAGCAGAGGAGGGAGAGAAGGGGAGGAGGGTGCGGCGGATGACCATGTCCCCCACTTTTTATGGAACAACTAATAAAACAAACACTAAAAAAAAAATCTGATTAAATATATATTCAGACACTGTGTCAAATAAAGTGGCCGAAATTTCAGTCAAGCTTATTGGTCGTAATTGTCAGAGAGACCCAATGAACTGCCTTGTTAAACCAATGTATAATAATGCTCACTGAGAAATTATGAAAAATAATTCCTAGTTATGAGTGCCCACAAGGATAATAAAACCAATTAACCTTCTAGCACGCTGTCCTGGGCACACATCTCAGCTTCCTGGGCTGAAAAAATTCTGTTTGATACTGCGGGACGTATATATAAGGAAGCCGTGGTATGTGCTATCCTCTCTGTGGGATAGTGCATATAAAAGATGACTTGCTGCTTATCGATAAGAGTAGTAGCATTAGTGTGGCTGCAGCGGGTTTCGTCTCTCCTACTAACACTAACATCTGTCCTGGACAGACAGCACAGAAAGCTGAACTGTGTGCCCAGGACAGCGTGCTTGAACCTTAATTAGATATAAGCACGAAAATAAATACAACCACCACCACACCATTGTTGGCGTTCACAGAAGCGAAGGATTGCAGATGCGTACGTGCCTATAGGTATCATTGGACTAAATCAAATCCCATTGACGACCATTGTAACAGTTCTCAATAAAAGTAATAGAAGCAAAGTTTCAAACCATTGGACCAGTGTACAGACATACAGTGTGAAACCTGCCATTAACTATGACTCAAAGAAAATATACTGTTACATAGAATTTTAACGACTTCCAGAGAGTTTTCATCAGACACAGTCAGTTTCGCACAAAATGTCACTTGCAATTTGTTTACCACCCCAAGTATCAACAAGTACAAAGTGTCACTGATGTAATAATTATTCTGCTAAAAAAAGATACTAAATTACTGGGTATGTGCCATAGTATTTACAAAATACACATTGCTTCATATATCTACCAGCAGCCCTCTTCGTTGCGACCGAATTGGTCGCATATGCGACCATTTTTTTAATTTGGCGACTGAAACATTGCATGCGGTCGCCCCCCTGGCGACCAAGCAAAAGTAATGTAAACATTAGTGACCGCGTGACATTGTTGGTCGCTTCCGCTTTCACAAATGACCTAGATATCGCCAAAAACACTATCGAGACGTCGATTGGCTATACGCACGTTAGACGTAATTATACCGGATATTAGAAGTGCCTAATTCGTCGGTGCTCTGACGAAAGGGCGAATATGCAATTTTGCCAAATTACGTAATAACGTTTTTAAAATCAATGATTTGCATTGTTGCCTAAAATTGGTTAATTCATTAACTAATTAAAGAAAACTACGAAACGTCTTTTACCCCGACACTAAACGTCCGAAATAATATGAAATATACTGGGATTAAAACTTAGGTGCCCATTTGGCAAATAGCATAACATAATACAAGAACCAATTTAGCAGGCAAGGGTTTCGTTTTTTTTCAGTGAAGTGCACACTTTGAACAGGACAGAAACAAATTGTTAACTACGAACAACTTTAACAATGTAGACTGAACCAAATAAAATGCATGGTCTTTTGTATTAAAACGGTCAAAAATATGTTATTCATATTCGTTTCCGGTTTCAAAACTTGTAGTGTTGTTGGAGTGTCTACGAAGCAAAGTCGACCGGCATCTCGGTTTAATACTGCGTATACCACTGTCAAAGAGATGGCTGATAGACAGACAGGCACACACATACACAAAATATTGCTCCTAAATATCTTTTCTGGCGCCTAAAAAAATTAAACCAGGCGCCATCTGGCTCCTACACAAAAATGTTAAGGAAGAGGGCTGTAAATATTACCCACGTTATGCTGTACCGCGTAGGTAATAAAAACTGGTATGTTGGAAAAAAGATCAATGGCAGTTTCCCGTCCTTGCAAAGTTAGGTAGGAAAGCGCATGCATTATAAATTACTAGTTTCTGCCTTGTTTGTTTGCAGTACTGGATGTAGACATAAACAAAACAACCAGTAGTTCAGGAACTTAATGCTTATTAATTATTGTTTAAGTTCAGCTGGCGACCCATACGATGCACTGTGCAAATTTCTGACAACAAATGCTTCGGTTTCCGACCAAAACATTACAAGAAATATCTAGATATACAATAAAATTGCCAAGGTCCTGTTTTGTAAGTGCATGATTTGTGAGATCTGATGTAACATTTTAAGATAAACAGGGGGGAGGGGGGAGGGAGTGTAGGATGACGAATGTGAGAATGGAAATGGAGCCTGTTCTACCTGATGACTTCACAATACACGTATCCAAGGTGTCACCATGACAACTACAATAAACACCATGACGGTGATTGTAAAAAAAGGTCATCTGTATAGGGGAGACGCCTACATAATTATCCCACCCACCCCACTTTTTGCTTATAAAAACTGAAAATTTCAGTGAAATTAAAATGCCTAAATAATAATCTTTACCAGTATTTCTCTTTATTATATCAATATAACACTTTAAACTATGTCGTCTTAGTGCAAATATACAGAAGTACACAAGTGGTCTTTAATGGTGGGTGGAAGGGGGAGGCAGCGGGATGGTCAGTCTCACCCTTTTTGGACAAGGGTGTGTTCCGTCCCCCCCCACTTTCAGGAACGGATTTTCACCCGTGTGTGTGTGAGTGCGTGACTGTGTTTGTGTGTGAGTGTATGTGAGTGTGTGTGTGAGTATGTGTGTGTGTGTATGTGAGTGTGTGTGTATGTGAGCGTGTGTGTGTGTGTGTGTGTGTGTGAGTGTGTGTGTGAGTGTGTGTGTGTGAGTGTGTGTGTGTGTGTGTGAGTGTGTGTGTGTGTGAGTGTGTGTGAGTGTGTGAGTGTGTGTGAGTGTGAGTGTGAGTGTGTGTGTGTGTGTGTGTGTGTGTGTGTGTGTGTGTGTGTGTGTGTGTGTGTGTGTGTGTGTG
>JAULBS010074536.1:0-36048 GCA_032355785.1 Symmetromphalus regularis
GATACTGAGATTAAAAATCTCATGCCTCAACTGAGATTTGATCTCAGTACCTACCAGCCTCGAGTCCGATAGCTTAACCACTGTTCCCACCAATTAAGTAAACACCATTCAAATTGTTTCCCTCTGTTTTTCACAGAAGTGTTTTGGAAAATGATTTTATTTAATTACAATCACTTTAAATGCACCTGTTTTTTATAACCCTTTCACTTGGACAAGTATCACACATAGTGAAATATGATGTTCATTTCAGCATATGAAAGAGAGAGAAGTTACCTCACGGGAAACCTATATCATCGAAACTGACTGTGAGAAAACTTGATTGCATATAACCCTGGCATATATAACTAAACATTCAGCATATATAACATTGTAATGACTTGCTTAACTCAAACACTGTCTTACTTCATATGCTACTAGATCTTTCCTATCACTAACCAAAACAATTATTTATCCCATGTCACATAGGGATACATGTCACATAGTTTTCATATAAAATGTGAAGAAGAATGATTCCCCCACGCCCCATAGTACATCCCCTCTTGTAAAATCCTAGATCTCCCTGAAGAGGAAGAACAAGAAAAAAAACCTTCATTCTATGTTTGCCAAATCTGAAGGCATTGTTGAATACTTTCAATAAAAATGATTTCCCCAGAAACCCATAGCATATTCCATCTTTTGAAAAATCATTGAGCACCCAGAAGAAGAAGGAAAAACTTCATTCTATATTTGTTTTAAAATTAAGAACACACCAAAATATCGCAGTTAAATTCTGGAGCATTAATAGACCTTCAAGAATGCCCCTCTTCATACTACACACAGACATATTCTGGAAGATTACAAAAATATTTATAGTTAGGCCCCATAAATAATATGGTTTTGATTATAATTTGTTAAAGGTAACTTTTATTTCTCAAGTGATTTAAGAAGGCTTAGTAAAAAAAACGTTGTGCCTAATAAAAACTAGTGATGTAAACATTTTGTTTTTATAACACAAAAAAATAAACATAGGAACACGAAACAGAATTTCTTGAGACACAATTTTATGGTCCATCCAATTTTAAATTTGGCCCATCTTGTTCCATGTTATGTGCTATACGACTAGCATAGATGAATAGGATATGTTTATCACTGGTGTACTTCACTACACAGACCTCTGTACAAACCTCAAAGTTTATTCTGTTGTCTGGGAGCAGTCATGTTTTCAGCACACTCTCACTACTGAATGTCTGCTCTGGCAAAAATAAATGCTTGTTGCTAACACAATACAAATATAATCATTTTATGAAAAATGTAATCATTCAAATGTGTTTATCTATTAAAATCCATTAAAACATGAATCTAAATACTTTCTAGAAGGTACTTCCTATCTCAAATGATTTAAACACATGAAAGCCATGATTTCAGAAACATCATTTTTACAAATCATGAAGCACATCTTCTCATCTTTGGAATGTCATGAATTTGTGCCTAGAATGACCATATTTCCTTAATACAGAGAATATTTTGAAAAGATAACTTCATTTTCTGTTAGTATATGATCTCCATATAATTTTCACCAAGTGCTTAGTTTTGCCAGAGCATCATACTGTATATACCTGGCACAAATTATAACTGCTACATGTATATATCTACCTGCTAGTTTCCAGCAAATACTGTTTTGGAGCGAAGGGCCGCTGGCTAGGTGTGTCTGGAGAATCCCTTGCTGCTAGAAATCCTCACTTTGGCATTTACTAACAGTGTGACAGTCTTACTAACAGGTGATATGCTAACAAGTGCTATGTTAACTCTTTGTCACAATCAACTGAGAAAAAGTCTCAAAAAGTGGTAATTCTGTTTTATAAATGCTATTGTCCATAAACTTGCTAGAGAAATAAAGCTATCCTCTTTTCCATTATTATTTTGAATGAAATCCACGAAAGGTGGCCTCCAAAGTCAAGAAATTTTAATACACTGAAAATCTTTCATTTATTTGTGATAATTTTCTGTTACGTGTTTATCAAAATGATCATCAAAAAGTTTTTTAATAATAATTCTTAATATCATTCAAATATAAAAGTAAAATAATAAATTTTCTTGATATTTTTTCTGTTACTTGGGATATTATGCACCACTGAGGAACATCTAACAACACATATTAACTAACTAATTTACCAATAATTAATTGTACCTTCCTACAATATTGAGTCCATTTGATTGCTTTTAAACATGGTGGCAAATTATGTGGTTTTTGTTTGTTTGTTTGTGTGTGTATGTGTGTGTTTGTGTGTGTTACAAAAAGAAAATGTGTTACCGTCTTGACATATTTTATTTTTAATACACAACAAACATTTTAAAACCAAAAATTATTAAAGACAATAAATGAGATTTACACAGGATATGGATGACATGATGTTAAACAAGCAATCCAGATAATTTACTGTATGCAAAATTAATGAACTTAACCATTAGCTTAACTACATGTCCACACTTTTATGCCTGAATTATAACAAGATATACATGTAAGCACAACAAATTATGAACTAAAATCTGTAACAATCCAATCTTGAAAACTGTTTGACCTACTTTGTTCCATTGAGTGAGTTTATTGTTAGATTCTGAAATGTTTTTCTGGTGCTCAGTCTTTAAAGATGTTGTGACTTAGGGTGTTTCAGAGTTTTTAGTTTGACATTAGATTCTGAAGTGCTTAATGGGCCAAATCTTTGATCCAGGCTGTTCCAATGAGTTTACCATTATCTAGTACACTTCCATGCCAGTTATGTTTTATATGTTATGAAAAAAAAAGTTATACAAATATTGTCATAATTTATATTAATAATGGAAATTAATTCATTTGTAGTATTTTCTTGATAAAAGCCATATTGTGTGTATTTACCTAAAAAATTATAACTTGTTTCTCACCTTTAGAGGACTTATTTATAGGTACATAACATTATATATATTTTATTTCAACAGTGGCCTCAAGATACCGTTTGAAGGCTCAGCACCTCAGCCTGGGAACATAACATTTAGTGAACGCAGTGACATCAATTTTACACCAGTTTCATGAGAACCCATAATTTGCTACATCACACTCGTATGAAAGAACATCTAGACAACTGTTTAGCCAGATTTGAAAAGACCAAGCCCATTTTCATCCATCTGAGAAGTTAAAAATATTTTACATAAAATACACTTGCTAAGTGGAGACAGATACAGCGTATTCCTCCTGTTTAGGTTTAGTGGGGTAGGAGAAGTTAACATAAAAAGATATCAACAGGAATAATTTAATAGGCCTACTTTTTTGTCTCATTTGTTTATGGATTACAAATCTGTCAACATGCATTTTGCAGAAACTGAATTAGAAAATAAAATAAAATTATGATCTGCATTTTATAAAAAGTACAAATACTCCCATTTCAAAATTGCCTAGACCAACAAAATGATCACAAGCAAATCACATTTAAAATGGAATCAGCTTGTTTTGTGATGCACCTATGTATACAAAAAGAACAAATAATAATTTTATTTTTTCTTAGGTCTTTAAAAATCTGTATCAAAAAATTATGTACATCTCATTTTAGAAAAAATGGATGTATAGCATTTTTGAATCTGGCTGTACAGTTACTAAGTGCTGTATGAACAATCACGTGCTGGATCGATGGTTTGAATTACTGTATGCACTGGAAGAGACGTCAAACTGGGTGGCAAAATGAACTTTTGTGTGTGCAGAAACAACCCTGCATTTACCATTCAGTATTATATATATATACATATGCAATGAATCAGTATTAAACTTTCAATACATAAACTGTTGTAAATGTTTTTAAATAGTGTAAAATATAGTCTACTGTTTCAACTGGAACAGTATGACAGATAAAATGTATTGTTTCAGACTATTTTTTAATTTAAACAGTGCAGTGTATATCATAATTAGAATGCATGAAGGCTCATCCAAATTTATTAGTGTTTTACAAAGGGACTTAATCCATTTAAGGATATCTTTTTATTAAACTTTGCACAGTACATCAAAGATGCAATTTAGCTTTTACCTCAATTTTGCATGGATTTAGCATGTTTTGTAAAACACCTTTTTAACAGTTAAATTGATGTTATTTAATTAGGACTCATTTCATAAAATCTAATATGATCATATTGTTTTTCTTTCTTTTATAAATCAAATCATGTGATCAAATTTTAGTAAACAAAAAGGTTTACTTAAATATTTTAAATATATCTATCCACCAAAATAGGATAATGAATACAGATAAATATTTTACTGAGTATGCTGCATAACAAAATAAACTCAATCTTTCAAAACTTTTTGTTTTCTTTTACAATTACTTTTAACTTTCATTAAGTACAATATAGCTGATGTTAAGCATCCACCGGTGTTTGATGGGTTGTCAAATCAATCCCATTCAATACCCCATTGAGCTATTGCTCCTTCTTGCCACTACCAGTCAAACAAAAGCTGCAAACAAAAGAACAGCATGTATAGCAGTAGTGGATTTCTGTGAATCATGTCACAAATACTGTAGTGCATTTGACCAATATGCCAATGCTGTAAACAAACCCTTCTTTTCGGCATGTGCTGGTATTTATATTTAAAACTTCCAGTCAATCCCAGTAGAGGAAGTTATGCTGTCACTCATGAATGGTAGGTACTGGGCTCAAATCTCAATAGTGGCTTGAATCCAGAGGTGTACACCACTTGCACCAACCAATGGTCCTCAACTGGTTTATCAAAGGGCATGGTATGTCCTGTATATGAGAAAGCATACAAAAAATCTCTTGCTGCTGATTAAAAAGTGTAGCCTTTAGTTTCCTCTGGACCAGAAATTGCAAAATACCACAAATAAATAGGAGTGCAACCATATACCGGTATATTGAAATACTTGCCAAATGCAATACGTATCGCAATATATCTACCTAATGAGCGAGTATCTATGTTCTTATAAAACCTTTGACAGTAAGTTATAAAAATAAGTTAAACTTAATTAAAATATATCAATCTACTGTCTACATAACATCTTTTTTCATCAGAAATTGGTACAGGTCTGCCTGCCCGATATGTTTAGTAATTATTATGACAGTATCCAAATATAACTATCACAGTTTTGTAATTAAGCAAACTGTATTGCAATATGGTTTTGGCCGTATCGTTGCACCCCTACTAATAAACACCCAACAGCCGTTAAATAATGTTCTGGGATATTAAATAAAACAATACTTACTTTCCTTCCCAATTGTGTGATGATGAAGACTGAACAGTCAATGGCCATTTCCTGTTCCAGTGGTCTATTACTGATATCAAAGATTGCAACATGTACTATCCCATAACTGTGAAAGAGCCTAATCAAGAGCAGTCAAAGAGGCTAGTTTATTATCAAGTTGGATCACGTATAGGAAATTCCATGTCTGACACTCAACAATCATGAACTTACAAGCCTGTAAATAATTGTTTGAGACGTGCCTGTCGAAATGTCCTATATCAGTCAATTTGTGCCGGTCAAAAATAAAAATGTACCTGTCACCAAATTAAATAGAAATTTATAAAATTTTATATTGAAATAAATATTAATTTTAAAGAATAAAGTGGGTTTTTTATTGCACACTTCATCACAGATACTAAATCATACTTCAACTTTCCAATTTTCTTCAAGTTTCAACAACATTTGAGTCATTTGTTTGTACCAAATCGTCAATTACCCATTTCAGCAAAGTACGTGCGAACTTATTTCTGGTTTGGCTATTAACACTGTACCGTAAATGCGTAATACATTCAACAAGTTATCGACATTTCGTACAAACGCAGATTTCAGTTTTCTTTGTTTTTACAAAGATTATATGTGATTATTCATCAATAATCATGAATATTCTTAGTTAATATGAACGGAAACTTGAGGGTACAATCAATAAAAAAAACATTTGTCTAAAAAGTTGCATCATGCACGTGTTCAATCGATGACCTATCTTATCGGAAATATATATAGCACATGGATTGTATGCCGATAATGTCAAAGTGTATAAATGAAACTAACTGAAAAGAGTTTAGTAAAGGTTCCTTTTTTATTCTTTTTATTACAATATGAAAATATAAAATGAAAGTTCGATCGCAAATTTTTTTGCCTCAAAAAATAATTGCATTTAAGGTACTGGAACTGTGTTCTAACAAGCTTTTTCTCAAAAGTCGGAGGGGTTGAATATGAGGTATCAACAGAACTACAAATACTGGGAGGCTACGGATTTATTGAAAAAGGATGCGATTTTGTTAACGTCTTGCCTTCATGACCAATCATGTGACATCAGCAGGTTACATTGAAGCACAGGCCTGACGTCACATATTTTAGTAGCACATCCAAATCCCATTTACACCGCTAAATTCTATATTATCAACCGATATCATTTAATGACAATGATGGGGGAAGGGACAGGTGAATGTTAAACAAAATATCATCAAAAGTTTTAGCAACTTCAAACAAATGTTGCCAGTTATTTAGGTAATTTGGAATACATCAGCCGATTACGGATTCCGGAAGTGTAAATGCAGTAGCGACTGTTCAGTTACTGCTAGGCATATAATAATGTAAGCATGTGTATGATCTTGAAACTCCACAAAATATTCACATTTTAAAAGTACATCATCGAACTGATTTGGTGGCAGATAAAATGACTGCTAATATTAAATTTGTGACTGTCAAAGCTTGACAAATGACAATTTTGTACCAGACAATGTCTGTGACCGAGCACTTATTTCCAGGTTTGACTTGATTGGATTGAAGGCAGTCTAGAACTCTGTGATTTCATTCAACCACCAATAACAATTCCAGGAACAGAGCAAGAGGATGATACATAAACTCATATCTGAATAGAGAGTTCCTAAAAGTGTAGGTCACATTCTGTTTCAAAGTGTGGAAAGTCACAATAATGAGAAATCTTATATCAAACAAGCTCAGTTTTTGAAATATGCTTGTATTAGTTTGTAGAACATTACTTATTTAACACACAATATTTGTCTTCTACATACAGATAACAAAAAATCAGGTGCACATGCAAACAAAAATAATGTTTTAGAAAAAGGATTTAAATGAATTCACAGTAAGTTTGAACATTACTTAAAACAAAAATAGTTTAATTCACTTCACAGCGGCACCTCCCTTTTGACTGATAGAAATTTAAAAAAAATATTTTCCCTTAAATTCCATTGTTTATAAGTAGTCTAAAAAAAATTTCTTTCAAATATCCTTTCTAAATAGTTCATACATGCACATAATCTTCAATCCAAAAATGTCCAATAGATTTTAAAATTGAAACTTTTGCCATTTTACCAGGTTGAAGTATATATCAGAAATACATGTGGCCTAGTCAAAAATACTGTAGGGATATGCAAAACATTTTTATTAACAAGCTGGCTTGCAGTTTTTATTTTAAAAATAAGTACAAGAATTTTTTTTTTAGCCAGGTACAATACCATAGCAATATAGACTGGTTTACAACTGTATAATTTGATAGTAAAGAAAGGTGTAACAACATCACACCCCTAAACAAAAAATTACGTTTTCTGTGAATTTGCTAGAAAGCTTGTCTGCTGTCTATGTTTTGATTACTACATGATTAATAAGGTTTTAATTGAAAAAGAAACGTAAAAATTGGGTCATCTGCCAAAATTAAAATACGCTTTATTCATAACACATGAAGCCAGAAAGATAGTGCCACACAGACAATAAATATATGCTTAACAGCTGAGCAATCATTCACATTTCTTAGATAATGAAAACATTTTTCACCGAAGCACGTGAAATAGTTATTTACCAGTAATAAAAAATCAACAAAAAATGAAATTAGGAGAAATTCTTATACTACACAAACTTATGCAAAAAGTAGTTTGTTTTATTTAATAATGCCTCTAGAGAACATTGATTTTTATCTTATCATCGGCTATTGGACGTCATACATATGGTCATTCTGACATACGTCTTTAGTGGACACCCGCTGCCACCACGTAGGCTACTCTTTCCGATAAGCAGCAAGGAATCTTTTATATGCATCGTCTCACAGACAGGACAGCAAAGACCATGGGCTTTGATAAACCAGTTGTGGACCAATGGTTGGAACGGAACATAGCCCATACTGCAAATGGGTCCACTGAGAAGGATCGATCAGACGACCCACAAACTAATGTTGTCAAAAGAATTTGATCACGACACTTTCAGCAACAATGTGACCATTGAAAAATCTAATTTATAGCTTTTTGTACCTAATCTTGTCATCATAAAATTCTAATTCTAGACTGGGTCTTAAATTTATTTTGAACTTTTAAGCACACAAATTTGAGGGCTAGAGTAAGTTTCAATTTTATCCTACAAAATGATTTAAATTACTGAATGCTGTTAACAATACAACAAATCCAACAACAATTTTAAATGAAACTAATAGCAATTGAACGTTTGCAGAAGATATATTTTTTTTAAATCATCATATTGTAAACATTAAAAAAGAAAAATTAAGTCAATGTCAAACATTTTCATTTATTTATTCTAATACAAATGTATGTCACCGATATGTGGATATTTTAAAGCAAAATAAATCCACCATATTATATTTTCTTAGAAGAAATAAAGTAATGAAAAAATGGGTCAACATAAAATTAAAACATAAATGAGATGTACAGTGATTTTAATGTTCAATGAAAAGAACCATGTGGTGATAAAATTTGCCAATGAAACATGAAATCTTAACATCCACATCAGACTTGTTTTGTCTGATCCAATATATTGTCTTTGTCTTGTTTTATTGTATTTGCAGTAGTTTTAATTTCACTTCCCTGTCGCTAGAGGATTCCTAAGAACAAGAATAACTGAATCTCCTCGAAGAAACATTTTTGAAATGTATCTGTCCTTGTTTACTGGTTTTGACTTTTTCTTGCCTTTTCCTGTTTTAGGTACTTCAGTCCACATTTCCTTCACATTTTCCAACACCATATTGCAATGCCTGTAAATGTAAAATATACTTAAGTACAATGAAACTATTTTATGCATCAGAAAAGATTATTATGGTCATAATCAGTGATTAAAATAATAATGTATTTCCATAAATGAGTGTTCCCATGATCAAATATATATGACAAACATACAATGTAAGTTTGATCATGAAAACCCCACAATTAGACTGATTTTAGTTAAGCTATAGTAAAAAGTAAAGTTTGTTTTATTTAAAGACGCCTCTAGAACACATTGATTTATATTTTGTCATCGGTTAGTGAACGTCAATCATATGGTTATTCTGACATATCTATTAAGGGGAAACCTGCTGCTGCCCATAGGCTACTCTTTCCGATAAGCAGTAATGGGTCTTTTATAAGCACCGTCCCACAGACAGAACAGCACATACCACAGCCTTTGATGAACCAGTTATGGACCACTGGCTGGAACTGAAATTAGCCCAAACTGCAAATGGGTCCACTGAGAAGGATCGATCTGACGACCGATCGGTTCACAAGCGGACATGCTATAGATACAATTTTTTTAATATTTTGGAACAAATTATTTTTCCTCAAATTGATCTAAGTGCTTCACGGGGTAGAAATTGAGAAACAATTTCACTTGCCTTGGCTACTAGTAGCCTAGAAATGGTAGTATGTTCAAACTTCCAAATCCAATTCAAATTTTATTATACATGATAAAAAAATGATCGTAAAAAGGCACTTCAGAATTCATGCAATTTATTTATTTAATGAGCCTGCCATTAAAAAGAAAACATTGCCTATTTAACTCCTCCAAGCTGATTTTTCAAAAATACTGAAAAACAATTTTCCATAAATTATTATCTGCTTTGTGTTAAAACATCAGAATTAGCAAGCAAGCTATGAATCGATCAAACGTGTCAAATGTTTTTTTTTAATTTAGGAACATCACTGTGAGCTCACATTTTAGATATGTAAACAGTTGTTGCAAAAACAAACTTTTATAAGAATGTATTTCAGACTCTGTTCTGTTTTAAAAGAATACATATTTGCAAGAACAAAAATTCAGTTGAAATTCATTGTGCGAAAGGTACAGCAATTATTCCCTTAGCTAGTCTTGAAATCAAAAGACCACATGCACAAAGGCAAAAATATTTTAATGAGTTATGACTGAAAAAAAAACAAAAACATTTTCTGCAATTTTGGTACACCCAAGAAAATGTTAAAAGACACACCATCAAGTCCATAAATCATAAATTTCTACATCTAAACAAACCTGTCAAATGCCTTCACACGAGCCAATAATTTTTTGTTATTTCTGCAGTTAATAAGGACTTGTGTGTTGTTTTTCACAGACTGTGTTAGTACAGATAGAGGTCCTGTGTTAAACTCTTCATCTTCTCTTTTTGCCAACTCCTCTGGGGTCATTTCACTTTTCGGCTTCTGCATTAATGCCCTAAAAAAAAAATATATAAAAAGGAACATTACAATGTTGTTGTCAGAAATAAGTGGAAAAAAGTGTTACATGCTGAAAATGACATTTTCTGTTTTCTCTCTAAACAAGCCCACATTACAAGTAGTTAAAAATTTTAGTTAAACATTTTTTAATCTTGGCCGATTATGTGTATTTTTCAAAATAATGCCAATTAAAAACCTCCTGTTAATATAATAACGCATTAGAATTGGAAAACGTTTTTACCATTTTCTCGAAACCAACCTTTTCTGGTAACATGATCATAACTAACTTATTCCTGGCTTGTTTTTCATCTAGTTTGTTGCACAATGTTCAGAAGAACTGGTTCAACTAATTCAGTAGTAAAATACAATAACTTATTGGACAGATGGAATCACTTTAAATAATAATTAATCCAAATGTTTTTATTTAAAATGAATGTGAATGGTGTGTATGCATTATTGCAATGGTGTCATGTCTTGGCTGATCAGTACGCCAAATTTGGGCGATTTAATTACAGCTGTGAGAATCAAATTCAATGCTCAAGTCACGATTCTGTGTGTGCACACATGCATTTGTGTGTTTTGTTGTTGTTTGTTCAACCACCAATCCCCAAATAAAATTTAAAAAAACACCTGTACCCTTTAAATTGTTTGAAGAGGGAGAAAATACCCATTAAAACTGCAAACTGGAGGGAGGGTAGCCCTGTCAAGGTATCCATCCAGTGGTGTCTCAACCACACAGTAATTCACACAGGAGACATTCACAAGATGTTAGAAAAAATAAGGAACAATAGACAGCAAAAATCCTGCAAGTTATTCATCGACTTGAAAAGGGATGATTCCATGACATGTGCACACGATTTCAAAGTAATTAGAAATATTAGGTACACTAAAAAACCCACGAACTGCAGCCATTGATAATATGATACACAGCTGATCAATTGAGAGACTTCAGACATTTCTTGTTAAACAGGACACAGCAACTAATAGGAATCAACAGAACTTTCAACCTAGGAAACTTTTATGTCACAATATTCAGTGTTGGAAATGTCTGGTAGCCCGGGCCCTCCTGAAATGGGGTAGGGCTATGAACTTTTCTAAGTTGGTAGCACGTGTGTCCACCATGTCTGGATAGACTACGGTGATATAATCATTAAATACCTTCCAGTGACACGCTATTTATCTGTGTGGGGAAATGATTCACATTGTTTATTCATTGATTTTATCGAGTGGTTAAACACAAACAAATTCTGTCCATTTGTAGGCAGAATTGTCACTATGCGCATGTGCTTCATTAGTTATTGTTTTGATAGAGTGCATGTTCAATCACTGTGCACATGCAGGGACGGGCACTTCAGATTCAACACTTTCCTGCAGGTTTTTGAAATGGGATTTAAACATGAGTGTACAGAAAGCACAGAAACAACATGCATCAAAGTTTGGGAATAGAGACTCCTCCTAAGAAGAAAAAGTGGACATCAAGGAAGATAATAAAGTGTATGATGCCACCAAATACAAAAGAAAGGTTTGTGAGGTATGGGTGAAAGATTTTCCCTGGATGATATAACAATTGGTGCAGAGGGAAAGATACACTGTAAGCCATGTAGAGCTATTTAATATTATGGTCCTATGGCAAAACAACATGTTTCTTAGAAAATATAGCTAAAGAGGTAGACAGGAATGCTGAAAACATTGAAAACAAAAAATGAATATCGGAGAATGTTGAATTTGGTACAGACGATGAGCATGCATTAACGAAAGCGTTAGACCATGTATTTCCATCAGCAAAAGGCTACCTGTGCACGAAACACCTGAAAGACAATGTCAACAGGAAGACAACAGATCAGAAATATATCGACAAAGTGCAGGTTGATTTACGTTTTAGTAAAATCAAACCTCTCATGCAGTGGCTTATTCAGGTGAAAGAGAAACAACAGTTAATCCTAACAGGTTTCCAACTTGCGTGTCTGTGATTAAATGACTACATTATTAAAAAGATTAATAAACCTTGGCCGCATTTTTCAAATTCATACTTTTAATATAGTACTGATCAACGTAATACCAATAATCGGTCATTCTTTGTGTTTGTTTTATCGCTACAGTACACGTTTGTTTTAACTTTTATTGTTTTAATATCATATAATAGTTATTTACGTGTGGTAGTTTGTGGATATAGATTGGGGATTTCTAACTTAGTGAATAATGTAATTATGTCATTTTTGGGGGACGGGGTGGGGGCACAGGCGCTCAGAACTTTAATGAGAATACTGATGACGTCATTTCTCTATTGAGTCTCTACACAAGTCCAGGCACAACTTATTTTGAATCTTCGTAAATATCAATATCTTTATCAAAACACTTATGTATCTGAAATGTTACTTGCATTATGCTAAGTTGTCAACTTTTGAATGTGCATTAATGTGGAATAAATTGGGAGTCCATTTGTGCAGGTCAGTTAACATACAACAGAAACATAAAGAGATGACTTAGACCTGTTGACCTTTAGGCCCCGAACTCTTTATTAATATCATACATGCCGAAAAGTACAAACTTATGACCAATGTGGTAAAATCCATGACCGATACATAATTCAATGTAAAAATTATATAAAAATTCAAACATGAGTGTGTCTCATACAATATATGTATCATATAAATTATAATTTAAAACACTGGCACAATTTTTTACAGTTATGAGGTTTTCTAGCTTACATAAAGAAGATACCAAAAACTTTTTCCAAGTTTTGATGACATCATTTGTACTTTACAAAATAATGCCGTCATATTTAGTATAGGTACATTCATTAGTCCAAGTAAACTAAACTACCCAATATGTGATATTTCACACATGAAAACTAAAATTATTTAACCCATTATGAGTGCCCACTGGTAATAAACTACTAGTACTCGTAAAAAAATAGTGTCCTTAGTATCTTTATCACACAAAACACAGTTGGCACCTGTCCCTCCAGGTAACTATAAGTTGACAAATGATGAATGCCACTACCATGTGCACGATTCCACCTGGCGATTTCAGTCGGTATAGGAAAATGAAGAACTGTTTCATAAAAAATTTCCTGATAAGAAATGTAAGACCAAAACAAAGTACATTCACTCGCATGATGGAATGTACACTGTAATCAACATAGCGACAGGAATGGCAAAAAAAAAACCCAGGACAAAGAAAGAAACCTGTAAACGAGAGATGAGAAAAACAATAAAATAGACACTTTGTGGGTGGGTCACTTACATTTTCACGTGAAATTCATTTTCATAAATTCTAACTCAAGAGTCAGACGGGGAAATCCGATTTTTAAATCTTCACTTATAGTTGTCGAACCCAGCAAATAACATTAATAGCAACTTTTCCATATTCCTGTGTACTTGTGGAACCCTATGTGAGTTTCGTTATAATGAAAAGATCAGACAATTTAAAACAAAATAAATATGAAGCATATGACAGGGCTACAACGCCAAAATTGATTGTTTACAATTTTTATCAACAAACAACGCTACGCGATCTGAAACGATGAAAACATAAATAATGATGGTTAAAAATTCAAACGTTATCATACAACTCGTATATTTTATAATTTCAAAATACTTACGACATGATTGTATTTAAAGATGTTATGGATTATAATTCACTGCTTTTTAATATTTTCCGCCAACGACACCAATACGCTTATTTGTAAATGACCTCCACCTTTCAATATTTCCGGCTGGTACTTGTCCTTTGACCCCATTTCCGGTGTCGTGGTTGCTGAAGTTAATTTTCTATTTCTGCCCCTTTTTATCTGGTATATATGGCATTTTTATTATTTGTTTAGTAAATGTTTCGTATGTTGCTAATATTGAATATACATTAGTATAGCATTTCAATTTTTTTAAAACAATTATTGTACGAGATTTTTGTAAAGTGTAAAATGTGTAATAAAAACATATTATCGTTGTTCATGTGTAACCGTACACAGAATACAAAAATAAAATAAATTTAAAAAGAAAGAAAAAGGTAAAAAAGCAGAAGATAATTAGATAAGTAATAGGAAAGTTATTTAATTGTATGTTTTGAGGATTGATATAAAATCATTATTTTAATTCGTACAAATATAGATACAGTTGTTTAGGCAGTTCCGAATCTTGGGTAGTTCCGGATCAAAATGCATTTTCAGCTTGTATACATGTTGAATAAATAACCGATCATTTTAGTTCATTTTATTTATAAGCTGTGCTGAAAAAATAATAATCCAAATTATGTGTAATCATGAACTTTGAAAACTGTCATCTGAACGAAGTTACACAATCGAAACTCAACATTTCCCGTACAGTGTTTTTCAAAATTTCACCTGCTACAAAATAGGTGACAGTTCATAATAAACACTGACTACAAATAAACTATATTTTGCACTTAATAAACTAGCCGGGTATGATTTTTGTTAACATAATTATATTAAATTTAAAAATTGGACGTCAGTTCCAAATCACATTATAAACCATACATGTTCTCAATATTATTTGTAAATTCCTCCATTTTTCAAGGGCCATCACGCTAATTTACTAACATTCATTGCAGCCTTATGGTTTGTTTAAGTAACTGGATCCTGCATTTAAAATTTAATTATTTTTATTGTAAACCTTTTCAAAGATGGTCACTTGAAAAAAAAGAGGTTTTATTACTTGTAAGCATCGATAAGTGACACGATCTGGAACTACCTAAATTAATCGCAGCTACCCCAAAAAAAAAAAACTAAAAAAATTGACCAAAACTTCGTACTACATATTTAATTCGTTTTAATGGTAACTGTTGTTATAGTAGCATAGTAAGTAATTGTTTGTTGTATTAAAATAAAAATAAAATGAAAATTTGATATACAATCGTATGTGTACGAGTTTAATGAAACTTGATCCGGAACTGCCTGAACAACTGTATATTCTTTCAGTCAAAATGTATTGATATAGTACTAATGGAAAATGGCTACTGTGCATACACATGATTAATGTCTTTCTTATTCAGTGCTTAATTATATATACAAAATTATATTTTTAATGCAAGCTTTTTTTTAGTGACAGCAGTACAGCCAATAAACATGCTTAACCTCCACAACAAAATTCCATGTACACAAAATTGACATATAATGTTAACATAAAATAAGTGGTAAAGATATTCAACTATTATAATTTGTTGCAGATTGTTGAATGTTATAATGAATGTTGTGTGGGTGAGGTATGCTGCTGCTATAGTCTGCCTGTGTGCAGTGGTGATTTCAAGTGAAGGGGAAAAGGATAAAAAGAAACTGCAGATTGGTGTCAAGAAACGGGTGGACCCAGAAAAGTGCAAGATCAAGTCGAGGAAGGGTGACACCTTGCATATGCATTATTCAGTATGTTAATTTAATAACAGAGATTAATAACCAGGAATGATAGAATGAAATAACTAACCTGTGTTTTATATATTCACATTATAATATGAGGTTAACTCTGTGACTGATGGAAGATTATTAGAGATGAAGGTGACAAGGGAGTATTAAAATTAATTATTTAAATATTAAAACTTTAGGAATTATTGATATATAATTTATTTTTTTTGTGTTGTAGAAGTTACCAAATATATGAAGTATTAAACATGTACATGAAATTTATTTCAGGTATAATGGTCTTATATTTGTTACTTATTTTAATCAGGGAAAGCTAGAAGATGGCACAGAGTTTGATAGCAGTTATTCAAGGAAGGAACCATTTGTGTTTACATTAGGAGCTGGACAGGTTATTAAAGGATGGGATCAAGGACTATTAATGTTAGTTATTTGTTTAAAACAAAAAAAATAATAGATAAAATTGTTGAAAGTAAATGACATTAAACTACAGAAAGCATAAGTAGAGACAGGATTTTATAAGTTATACTCACCATTTGAGTTTGGATGGTTACAACAGCCTAGCTTTGCTTGGTACATGTTGTGTGCCTCTGTATACATGGTAACTAAACCTCTGCAAGGATTTTTTAAAATAAGAAGTCAAATGTTTATGTAAATAAGTTTGTTTTTTTAATAGATAAATGCTTCAGTCTGGTTTGATAGCTTAGGAAATGTGATGTTAATTTTTAATATGTAGATTATTTTGAGAGTCCTGGTAACAATTCCAACTGTCTGACTCATGGCTGATAGGTACTGGGATCAAATCTCAGTTAAGGCATGGGATTTTTAATCTTGATACTGGCTCCAACTGTGAATGAGTGTTCTATAAGGCTCAGTGGGTATGTGTACATCACTTGCATGGACCAGTGATCCACATCCGGTTTATCAGTGCTATCCTGTCTGTTGGAAAGTGCATAATAAAGATCCTTTTCTGTAAATCAGAAAGAGTATCCTATGTTGAAGTAGTATGTTTCCTCTAAAAGACCAAGAGTTGCAAAACACTATAATTATATCTGACACCTAATAGCTGCTGAATAAACAAAGTGTCGCTAACAACCAATCCTTTCCATTGACAATTTTCTTTAAAATAAGCTGCTTTTTCTGTTGTGATAGTGTCTGTATAAAAGTTAATATCCCAGACTCTTAAAATATTTGAATAAATCAATTTAATGAAATGTTTTTTTTAAATTAAATTATAAAGTATTAATGCTGAAGTGTTTTTCAGGATGTGTGAGGGTGAGAAGAGAAAGCTAGTTATACCATATGACATGGCTTATGGAGAAAGAGGGTCACCACCAAAAATTCCAGGTAAGCAAACTATACATATCTTGTAATAGACCAAGTAAAAAGAAATAGATGGATGTCGTCTAGTTGAGATTTTATTAAAAGTCTGGACTAACTCAGGGGTAGAATTTTATGAGGGTTTCACAGCATTTGTCATTATACCCCATAAAGAACTTTTACATTTGTTGTTGTGCTCTGGGAGTCCCTAATCACAAGACCATACAAGGCATTTCACACCCGTTTTATAAATCCGGAGCCAGCTATTTACAAAATGGTAAGTTGTGTCTCATTTGAATTGTCTGTAGTACATTCGTTATAAACTAAAATGTTCAATAATAATTTTTATATTAATAAATTGTTATCAAATTTTATCTTGTAGGAAAAGCAACTCTAATATTTGAAGTTGAACTTATCCAGATAGAGAGAAAAGACGAGTTATAAGCAGTTGTTGTTTCTATGGTTATTATTTAGCATGAATCATCATTACATGACATTGATGTTTTGTTTAGTTTTCATCCATATGTCTGTAAAAATGTGTTTAGTGAATTAGCCAATGAATTACAATGTTTATGTAATAAAATATTTATCCCTCCTGAATCTTGATGGAATAGATTGATAAACCAGTTTTATATTGAATGATATTCATTGACTTTGTATATCTTTGTATTGTTGAAGGTAAAAATGTAACTGTACACTGACATTTTTATAAAAAATAATTTCATGATGCAAGGCAACAAGTTGTTGAGGAAATGTTTATTTGAGATTTTTAAAATTCTTTTCAATTTAAAGAATACATCTTCAATCATTTCATTGGCAGAGAGAATGAAATACATGGAGGGTAAAAAGTTGTTCACAAAGTCAATAAATCACCATTTGCATCGATACAACTATGTAAACATTTTAGAAAAGCAGTTTTATCTACTAGTATATTTCTCCAAAACACTGAATCGTCACCATCTTTACTATTGTTCATTTTGCTGAATGTGTTTTCATATTGGTATTTGTTGTTTATAAAGTATTGCAGATTAACATGTAAATGTGGTCTTATTTCAACTTAAAACTAAAAGTATACCACACAATAATGAATTTTCAGTCTTAACTGTCGGGTGTCCTTTTTAAAGTCAGATAGCCTCAAGAAGATATTCAGTTGTGAACTGTTTGACAGATGTCTGACTGTTGATGGACATTTTGGAGTTTTCTGAGTAAATGTTTTCTTTGGGTTTAATATCATGAATACTTGGCTGAAGCATGAATAAGCATTCTGGTTCAATGAAAACACATCATGTTTTTCCTAAATGTTGTTTTACATATTAAAGTAGAGAAATATTGTTTCAAATGTATTTGTTTGTACCCCTAAAGATTACTATATAAGGATTGAGGAAATTGCTTGCATTTGGCAATTAAAATACTAGTACTACCAGAATTCACGATGAGAATAATTAATAATGAAAAGGCAGTATCTGGCATTTTTGTTTCTGCCTTAGGTCACATTTGTTTTATTTTTTACATTGCAGATATGCCAATGTGCATTTTGGTTGAAATGGAATGAAAATAGAATTTCATTTTGGCGCCATTTTTATTGAAAAGCCTTGTTACAGTAACCACATAGAACCAGTGACATTTGTGGAATAAAATACCAAATAGAATACTAAAGTCTTAGGAATTTATGTATTTTGCAAGCCAAAAATTTAATTCCATTCTCTAGCATGGAAATGTCGATTAAAATTGCGTAATAAAAAAGTATGGCCTCATTAAAAGCATATTCATATAAACCATTACTTCGCAGTGTTGTACATCACATTCAAATGTTGTGGCAATTTAAATCACAAAATTAATCTTGTAAATATATTTTGACAACCCATTGTTTCTTTTTTAACAAATGTCTTAAGACTTAAACTTGTTGCCATGTGTAATAAAATATTAAACTATGAAGTATTTTCATTTAAATATTTGTATTTGTCGTTTATAAAATATGGTCTCATAATGAATGACATCCATCTTGTTTATGCAAAACATTAATAATGAAGTGTTCCTTGCATGTTTATTAAAACAATTGACTGTTTTTTTTTTGACTGTATAATAAAGATGTGGATCATGAAATGGCAGTCATTTTAGTGTTTGACTTTAAAACAATACTAGCACAAAATCTCATGTTTTCATGTCATTATAGTGGCATATAAGTTGGTCCACCTCTTTGGATCAATGAATGGGTGTGCCCACTTCCAATACCCGCATCTGCAATTGCCTATCTGTACATTTGCATAATCAGGCATGTATTGCCATATTCTTGCTCCCTTCCCTTACTTTCAGGAAAGGATAGCCTTTATAGAGTTCACTGATTCCAGACTTTCTCGATGAATTTAACATGAAGCACAAAAGCTAGTCTAACAAAAGCTAGTCTAGTGTCTGCTAGCTATTTGGTTCTGAATGTCGGCAAGGATTCTCTTAGCTATACTGTAGTATCATACCCTAAAGTTAATCCAGCCTGGAGGTGGCACAAAAATGCATGGTGAATTGCTTGGGTAGAAAACTGCACTAAGGACCCTTTTATATGAATTAAAAAGAAAAGTTCCCACTAAACATAAAATGTTAAAACAAAAAAAATCTGTTTTGGGACTTGTCCACATCACTAATTGTACCTGTACAGTTACAAAAGAAAAACAATATAAAACATTGTAAATATAATTTATTCATCTTTCATTTAATAACACATTTATGTTATCGAGACAACAAATTTAAAGTTATCCATTGTTGTTTTTTAAATGATTATTTATTGTTTTTGTCTGGGTAAAAAAAAAAAATCCACAGATAACTAATATTTTGTTGACAAAAATTGCTTAGAACTATACAATTTTAATGCCAATATTAACATAGTAGTATAATCATGATATATTAGATATAATGTGAAAGCAGTTGAAGTAACTTTTTTAATTTTAGGCCTATTTGATCTATTAGTAAACCATAAGCCAACCGATGAAACATGAAATCTATTCCTTTTGGTTAGATGATTTCGCTATTTATATATTTTGACCAGAAATTTATATTAATAACAAATTTTTATGTTTTTAAACTTGCCAATTATGTAGCATTTTTGCATGTATATATTTTATAATGGGTTAAATCAATACTTTTCAAAAACAGTCTACCATATATTAAAGCATCCTCTACACAATTCATGGCATAAAACAGTCATATATATTTAGTACCATCTCTTGGTTGTAATTATGGACAGACTGATGTGTATCATTACTCAATAACTTCTGCCAAATAGTGATGGGGCAGAGGAGAGTGAGAAAGCGGTTAGTGTAACCAAATTAATTTGCATATATTATGGAGGTTTAATATACATGTAATAAAATGACAATGCTACTTGTATTATCATTCATGTGTATATCAAATCATCTGAAAAAGAAAGAAAAATAGTAACAAGTTTTTATTAGAGGTCAAATTAATAAAACAAACACAACATGCATCATAATGCATTTCAAAAACTTGATTGTGAAATACACCTATTTCCAAATAGGTTTATTCTTTTTAAATTGTTAACAAATAAATATCTAAATTCTAAAGAAACCCTAGCACTTTGAAAATGTGATCAAATAAATTAAACATACCAAAGACAAATATGTTTGGTCACAACATTATTTAACATGTTAAAATGTATCATCTGTTGAGCACACATTTAACAAGCATTGACATATTGTATATGCTAGTATGAAGATAACAAAGATTTCGTTTCTATGTGCCTGTGAGGCCCCATTAAAAATAATTATTCTTTTTCAGGTCTCATTATTTAAAAAGTATTGTGAGGTTTTTAAAAAAAAAAAAAAAAAATTTTTAAGATTGTTTCACAATTAAAAAAAAAAAAAAAAAAAAAAAAAAAAAAAAAAAAAAAGCAAACAAAAAAACATCCAAAATAAATTTTAAAAATGTATTTTGAATAACTTCTTTTTTGGATAAAAAAAATTAAGAAACTACCGTATTATTATTTGTGGCATGAAAGATTTTGGACGTAAGCAATGATCAAAAACAATATTTATTATGGGGCCCAATTGTGAAATAATCATTTAAAACATACACTTCAAACGATAATTAAATACATTGTTTTTCATGTTAGTTCATGTATGTAGAGTACGTTAAAACATTCGTGTGACTACTTATATATTTAACAAACTCTTTATATAATATAACCAATACTACAAAACAGACTACAATTTAACCAATCCAAAAATTCATGGTCTGGTACTAAAAATGCAAATGTATTTAATTTGTTCAGGTTGAAATATCAGATTGTATAAACCAGCGGATATGTTTACAAAAATATTTTGAGTAAAACATCCAAATAAAGATTATCATCACAATATTCTTCATTTATGTGATTTCTTCAACTGTTAATAAACGCTGTCAAGATTTCCAAAGAGGATGGGTGCATATATTAAAAAAAATGTTAACAGCCTAACAAGGAGTACAGTATGATGTTAACATCAATGTTACAACTTGTGTATTTTTAATCATATGTCACTTGTTGATGTATGATTGAAAAAAAGCTATAATATAAATCGTATCACACTAGACCTTGTTTAGTAGTCTGTGTATCTAGATTATGAACAGAATATAATAAATCTCTCTTTTCTGGGGACAGGGGTATGCAAAATAAGTGGTATCACATTAAATTTGCAAAACTTGGTTAAACCCTTCTGCTAGTCAAATAGCAAATATTTAAAATGCAATTTGTCTAACATTTCATAACCTGAGTTCTTTTAACCCCCATTTTCTAGAAGTAAGATGAAACAAATAACCTGAAACTACTCATACTTGATACAGAAATATATAGAAGCTTTGTTATAAAATGTTTAATAGCAGAAAATACTGGCACACAATCCATGACCTACACTCAAAAGTATATTAGCTTCTGAGCACATTCATAATACAATCATTCTTACAAAATTTGCATGCAAAAGTATTAATTAAACACAATTTTAGTACATCAAAAACAGTGAGCTCATTTCAAACACAATGTACCTCCATCATAAAACTGAAAATGTACAAGTAAATTCAGAATAACAATCATGCTGCTTGCATTACCACTTGACAATGTAAAATAGAAACAAGAGGCCAATACATGCCATTTTTTTTTAGCTAACTGCAGTTTTATCATTTCATGACGCTTGAATTTCAAGGTTCAATCTTATAAGTAAAATCTATCAAGTTAGAACAATTTAATTCATCAGATGGGAAAACAGATTTTATGTATTTTTAAATTTAACTAAAAAGTTAACTTTTTTGTAATAAAACCAAAAATAACTTCTTTTTTTGGTGGGTGGGTGTGCTGGGTTGGCGGTGGTCTTGGTTCTTCCACAACATTTCAACTAAATTTGATAAACATTTATTCAGTTATATTTATGACATTAAGGTATCTTGGCCATAAACCAAATTTTCATTTATAATATTTGTTCAGGTCTCATGTTTTATATTCATTTCTTATTATTTGAACATTTTATATTTATTTTCCCTGACTTTTACAGTAACATGTCCAAATAATAAAAAATGAATGAGGACTTGACTTACTGATGTACTGTTTACAATCCATCCCAAAACACACTTTTTGTTCATTTAAATAAAATGAAACATAACATACTTACCTTGAAGTTATATATGCCAGATGCACTGCAGAAGCAAATTGAGAAAATTTGTGGGCATTTTGACACAAAAATGGATTCCAAAAAATTAGAAGTGAAATAATTTCATGAATGAATTCAGTGGCATCAAGAATGACATACAGGACAAGAAAAAAGTCGTAATTAAAGCAAATGCTATCTCAGAAATGACATGGTTTATGAAAGAATAATGTTTATTCCAGAAAACATAACTTATTGATATACAGTATCCCAAATTCTAAATTAAATTCTGAGATATTTCCAAACGTTCTTCCATACTGAATTGCTTCTGACATAGGACATAGTGATCAGATGATTTTTGTAAATATGAAAAAACACTGCATACCTTACAACATCTGCTAAGTGACAAAAGTATCAATTAATTTTAACCAGGCCATTCTTGTAAAATGTATTAGTCTAGATTTATGGCCTAAACAGATATTGGTGAAATTTTAACAACATACATTGCATAACAGATTTTGTTGTGATTCAACAGTTCAGATTTTAAAACTGAAAAAGCACAAACATAACATGTAACCTCTTTCGTCTAAAAGTTGAATGAACAAAAATCAGTTAATATTCTGCAACATAATAAACTTCAATTGCTGACATGGCATTAAAAAAAAAAAATTTAAACTGAAAGAAGGAATGAATAAAGTAAATGGTACTGACAAAATTACTGAATGTTTTTTAATACTAAATCAAAATGGTACCTGAAAAATATCAAAGGTAATTTTAATAAATTACCTTTTCTGGCGCAAAGGATGTAATTAGAGAGGCTGAAATTGTCCATCATTAAAATATCAAAAAACAAGCTTCTACAATTGCTCAAAGGAAAGATAAAACTAAATTGTGTTGAAACTGATTGAGAGAAATTAAAGATAATAAATGAAAACTAAATGGAGACACAAAATTGTGCTATAATTAGGAGATAATTCACCTCCCCTGCCGAAGTACAAGTATCAATGGATTTCTTTTCTGACACATGGGGAATATACACACACAGTTGCATGGAGATATGTTCATTTAAAATTTAGTTGAAAAGTAATGTAGTATATAAATTCATGGACCAAATAATTACAAAATACCATTTTTGTTACTGTGATATGTAAAGAAAAATCAGAAAACCCTTAAAAAAAAAAAAAAAAAAAAAAAAAAAAAAAATTAAAAAAAATTAGGCCAATATTAAAAATGTCAGCCACATAATTTTGTTAACAACATGGGACAGAATATATCCACACTTATTCAATGTTGAATTATGAAGGAGCAGACAGATAAAAATTAACAATAGAATCATGCAACACTACCACATACAGTGTTTATTTCCTACGTGTCACACTGTAGTTAAGACAACACTAGTGTTTATATCATGCACTTTACTGAGAGCTCAGTCATCCAGTACTACCACAGACTACATTACATTATACAGCACATCTGTCTATATCATGAACCTATACCGTAACTTAACCCAGGGCTATAAATGAATCACTTTAATTGTTGTATACAATAATTCTCAAACTAGGTCAAATTCATAAGAAGAAACTTCTCTCTTCAGGATTGATTAAAAAAAAAAAAATCTAGAATTTTTTGAAGTAATCTGTTCTGGGTTTTATGTAGCCCCACTTCCATGTAACTGGTTATCAATTGTGCATTATGCCGACCTTCACCATTCTTATTAATATGGACCAATAATAAAATGGTTGTTTTGCAAATTGCTGCTGCTGTTTTATCATACAGTAGCAAAATAGAACAATTTTGTGTAGAAATACAATTGCCAAAATTACTATACTTAAATAGTGAAACTTGCAATTCACTGTAACATTAGCAACAGAATGAAGTCCACAAGATAAAGATTTCACCAACCTGCCTGGTCACATGAATCCTAGAATAGTGCATCCAAAAATAGCAGCCAGTATTTCTTGAAATATCTGTACCTACTTTTAGTTTCTCTCAGATGTTGGTAATAATTAGTTTACATGACCACTAAACTAATATTTCCATCAAGATGAAAACATTTATAAACAGTATCTGATGCACTATTAACATGAGGCCACAGTTTTTAATTTTCAGACTGTGGATTTCTAAAGCAACATTTCCAAATCATCTGTTGGTATAAAAATAATTTTTTTAAACTAAATGTTTTGATTTGCAGGAAACTATAAACTGATTGTATTTCTATGCATGGTTTAGAGCTGAAATTTTAAAATTACATAGATCTTGGGGTACTTATTATTTTACCAAATATATTACTTTGCAAGAGTAAGTTTTCATTTTTTATTCTTTCCAGCAAATGTAATTGTTCTAATGTCAGTGGACAAATTTAAGTTATAACTGATGTAAATGGAATTTTATTCTATTCCATTTCTGCCAAAATGCACAAGTCAACATGTCCATAATCTGAAAATATAAAATGTTTGGCCATAACTGAAATAGTTTGTCCATATATGATCACAATACTTACTGAATGCTTTAACCATATATTTTATTACAATTGCATTGATTGGCTCTTATTATTATTTAAGGTAAATACATTTGTAAGTGTATATTCAGGTCTCAACAACACATTTTATTTTTCAATCAAAACCTTTTCTTAAAAAGGGTTTGCCTGACACATACATTTCAAAAGTATTAAAACAAAAAGTTTTTATAAAATGTCCAAAATACAACTAATTATGTTTGGCCTGAAAAAGCAAACTCAACAGTGAGCTGTTAGTTGATAAACTAAACAAAATAATGTTATAAATTCTAATACAATTAGAACAATTATGAAATTTTCCTTATCTGTACACAGTGTACTGGAGAGATTTCCCCATTTGTACACAGTTGTTTTGGGGACATTTTCCTATTTGTACACAGTGTATAGAGTAGATTTTCCCACTTGTACAGAGTATATTGGGGACATTTTCCTATTATACACAGTGTATCGAAGAGATTTTCCCTTTTGTATTGGAGAGATTTTCCTATTTGTACACTGTGTACAAATAAGATTTTCATATTTGTACACTGTATATTGGGGAATGGGGAGTCTATTGTACAAATTTAAATTAATCATTAATTTTATGCATACTAGTTTTGTGATTGGTCTGAAAATGAGTGCCTGATATATGAATAGGAAAATGTTGATAATTGTGAATAACACCTAAGTATAAAAAAAACCAACACATTTTGACTTGCACATCTTAACAGTCGCAAAATTACAGTCCCTTGCCAAAAAATATTTTATGATATAACTTGACACTATGAGCTTTAACATGGTGAGGTACATGTGCATTCCAAAAATGAATTCTGTTCACCTATTGTAAGGAAGATATAATAGTACAGAAATCTTGATATCTCAAAATGACAAGGACCATATCAACTATTTTAATAATTATATGCTACAACACATATGATACAGATGCACAACAAAAGCGAAATATTTTTATCAAAAGTTTTAAACTGTGCAGAAATGAAAGAACTTCCAGTCAAGGAACATAGAAATTAAAGTAATCCTGAGCTTTCCAATATTATTGTGCAGAATCAAATGGATATAAGAACACAAGGCCCAGTTAAAGATCCATTCATCTTCAAGAGATAGTGGACAAAAAATGTAAGAGACAAGAAACTGCAACTCCTATCTGGCTTAAACTACAAAGTTATACATACATGTAGCTCTATAAATACGTAATACCATGGTAGTACCAGCATACCAAATTACACATCTATGTCCATGTTTGATAAAATACAGCATAGCAAAACCTAGAGATGAAACATGGGAGGTAGTAACAGTTCTGCCTCATCAACCTAAATGTATCTACCAATGTACATAGCATAATAGTGTCTAAAAGATCTTTATGGCACCTCAGAAGTGTATTGTGACAGATCATACACACTGTCTATCCAATCAGTGTGTAGTTCTGAAAAATGATACACTGCATTAACATGCATAAAACAGAATTCGGCAATTGTCTTGAACCTCTATTATGAAATATAATGCAATGATTATGCCACATTTTAACATCTTCTGACACCACAAAATTTGCATGTAAATGTTGTCCTTATTGTTTAGTTTTGAAGACAACATAAGATTTTGGTGTGTCTTGGTTGTTATTGGAGGATGATACAATCACAAGTCTGTATCCAGCCGTCGAAAAGAAGTTCCAAGATGTCGAGTGGGTTTGATCATTTTTTCCCGGGCCTTCTCGCGACCATCCTCCTTATGATCAAAATTACAATTATGTAGTTCAGGTAGTCTGTGTAGAGGGCAGAATATCAAACCTAGAACAAAATTTTTTGAGAGGTTGATTTTCAAAGCAAACTTATAAAATTTCTTAAGTAATACATTTTCAAAAATTGTGAAAATTAAACAATGTTATTTGCTTGATTTTTGACTTATACACTATTCTAAACAAACTAGGTAAACATAATAAGTGTAAGATAATACATCAGGGCTCGGTACAAGTTTGTTTCACTTGCTGACCATATTTACCAGTCAAATCACCACATCCACTATGCAAAATTTTGTGTCTGCCCAATATTTTGTACTGGCAGTATGGGTGCCACTTTAAAGAAAACACCTGTAACCAATGTAAAAAAGCTACTAACTATATTGAGCCCTGCTATCATTTTATTTGGAATATACTTTAAAAATGAATGTATGCGTACCACATCTACATCGTCCTATCTCCCGTTGAGCCAGTTCCATCTTGGTGCTACACTTGAAACATCTTTTCTTGTTCTTCTGAACCACGGCAACTTTTTGTGGTGATTCTTCAGTCAGAGCAGAACTGTCTCTGTGTAACAAAAAACAAAACAGCACATTATTATTTAAACCAGTTTCAAACATTTTCTACATAATCACAATCAATAAAATATTAATAAGCAAATCAGTAAATAATAATTCCTCATCAAAATATTTTGTCTGAGTCTCAAGTACTAAAAACATAAAATATTATACATGTATAAACAAAATGAAATAAATATTTGACTTTTATCCAAACACAAAAACAATTTGTAAGTTTAGACAAGTCTATTATATCAGTTAAACCCCTCAACTCCCCCAAAACGTTTATTATTGGTTTGCACACATCAATTTTGATTTTAGACATCAACCTTTTTTTAAATCATTTGATAAAATATGTTACTAATTTCAGTATTATTCGTTTGTGAGGAAACTATCCACCCTTTCAGCACTGTAGCAATACCATCTGATTAACAAGCCGTTTTGCTCTCATAAATTTACACGTTTAATAAAAAAAAATAAACCCTTATTTAAAAATAACCATTCTAAGATGATACTGAGATATAAATTGTGAAAAGATACAAGATTACATACAACTAAAATCAACTGAAAAATCAATCAATTTTAAAAGGATAACAGCCACAAATAATAATAAATATTCCAGCAGCACCTTTTTATACCCTTTTCTTCTGTGGAAACAGATGGTTTTTGAACTGTATCATTATTAGTAATGTCCTTAACAGATGCTGATACATCTGGTGCTAGAGAACTATCATCAACTTTAGTACACAGCTTGTCTTGTGCTGACAAGTCATTTAACACACTAGCATTGCTATCCGGCACATTGTCTTTGTCACAGGGAATCCCTCCATGAGAACTAACTGTCAAGTCCTTTGAGCTAGTGTTTCCCTTCTGTACATGAATGTCTTCACTACCATTTTTTTTGGAGTTGTTTTTGCCTATGTCCTTGTTAGATCTGGAAGTGTGTGGTGACGGCTCCATTGGAGTGCAGAAAGATGAGCTGGCACTGTGGGAAATATTTGGTTTTCGTGGATCTATAAAACCCAAAATATAAACAAACTGTTTATCAATACACATTTGTAAATGCAGATTATAATGATAATAAAAACAATTAAAAAATATTTCTTATCAACACATCCGCGTTAAATGTGAAAACCTGTAACACTCTGAGGATGTACACCCCCATTCCCAAGTAATCATCCTGGTTTTATGCATATGCATTCTAAATTATTGTATTTGTAACATCAAAACTGACAATGTGGACTGTCAGTGGAAAACAAAACTAATAAACATCCCCACATTAAAGCAAGTAATATAGTTAACATGGTTTATATGAATCCATCTTACTTTCTTAGTACAACCAAATTTTCATAGATGAGTATCTGCCTGTTATTTTGAACTTTTTCTAGACTGTAAATGTAAACTGTATGCTTCATTTAACAAATGATATCGAAGTACCATATTAAAAAATGCAGACATACTCAACAAATACAATTATATAGAAGGCATGTATATGCAGAAAAACACAGTTTCAAAGCTATGTATTAAATATATTTACATCATGAAAAAGTAACATCTTATAAGGTTTTAATAATATAACAAATATATCTCTACAAACAAGATCTTAGTAAACAGTACTTAGACACATATGTAAATTACTGGCATGGACTCAGATGAGTTTGTGTGGGTATGTCACATGCCTTTATAAGAAAGAAATATTTCAAAACATTAATGATATCTGAAGGAATGCTTTCCATAGAACTTTTTTGCAGGAACTGTCTTTTGATGAAATCCTAAACATGGCTTTGAGTATTAAAAATAAAATCAGACTTTTATCTAGGTCACATAATTTCCTTTAAAACAAATAATTACCTGTATCCCGGGCTTCCTTTCCTTTGCTGATATCAATATCCTCTGCTAGAAAAGAAGAGGGAGATTATGTTAATTGTGGTTTAACTCACAGTCATATACTGTGACAGTCAACACGCAATAACCACACGTCATTTTAGATGTGGTAATCAGTTCCACCAAACAGAACCACTAACTAGTTTATGTAACAGTGCTATACATAGGTGGGGTGGAGGTGATGTCTTGGGATCTTGAACCCTATTAAGCCTGCAGTTTTATTTTCATGCCTCTTATAATTTGGTTGAAACTAACTTCAGACCTCCCTGATGGTAAAAACCCAACTTCTACAAATTAAATAACTCCTAACATCCACTCATGCTATAAAGTAACAGTAACAACCACACTTAACTCTGTCATGTCAATCCAGCAATGGCAAACCAACTACAACACATTTCTGATGACTGATTGAAATGTACGGTAAAACTGTCTGATGATTTAGGAACCAGAAATATTGCATAAAGCATGATGTCTGATAATTAATGAAGCATTACATGATAATGAACACCTGACAATGAATGCAGCTATCTACAATGTAGTAGCTGCAGTTGAATACAGTGATTAGAACAAAACAATTTGAAAATTGATAAAGTTTAACCCATTAATGACCAGTGTTTAAAAAACAATGATTTGCAGCAACCATAAATAACGAAAAAAGGATGTCCTAAATATAAAATAGCAGTTCAAAATAAGTAATTTTAACAATTGATAAACATTAACCCAATTACCAGTAATGGTATTAAAAGAAACTAACAATGATTTGCAACATTAATAATAAAAAAGGTTGTCATAAATACAAAAGTATGAAGAACAATAATGATAAATACACAAGTGTATCGTGCAACATTTTAATTGTTATATAAACTGTTCACAGACACGTGTAGGTATATATATCACTTCATTTTAAATCATGTGTAGGTATCAGCTGGTCGTGGTAGGAATATATATATATATATCCCTGTCTTACCAAATTGTGTTGTACTAATGGAAAATGGCTACAGCACATGCCCTGTTCAGTTACAAATCATATTTAATTACATCCATGTTTAAGTTATTCCAGTCAATAAAAAAAGTTATTACCTGCATTTTGCATAAGAACCATATATATGTAGTCAGTTTATACCTAATTTTCAAATTGTGTCCTATTCTAGTAACTATCACATATGACTCTTATAAAACTGTTTGTGCCAAAAATATATTCATTGCATAACGATTACACTTACAGGACAAACTCATTACATACCAGATCTAATGAGCAGCACATTCCAATTGCTGTCATGTACCAAATCAGATTTAAAAAACTGTCCCAATATTAAATTTAATATCAGAGTGCAAAAGGGTGACGGTCAGTACTTATGTTCCAAACATATTATTGATGTTCTTTTCTATTTCGTTGAGACTTGTACTGCCTACACATCTGGGGCGATCATGTCAGGTCTGCATTAAATGCACGAACGATCGTTTGTGCATCTGTTATGTACATTTATTTCTCATAACTGATTTACCGTTCATGTAAAATTTGTTGTATAAATTTTCTATATCATTTTTTCTCAGAATACAATGTGACTAATTTCTGACATGTATAATTATAATTACAGAAATTATAAATACCTGTCCAGTTAGAATAATTATGTTGAGAAGTGTAACGTATTCTTATTGGTTGTTAGATGTTGCCAAAGGGAATTACTTCAAAATGCAGTCAGTCAGAAATAATGATGCTTCCATTAATACATGTTAGTTGGAAATCTGCTGATTACGCAGAATGATCAAATATTAGATATGTGATGTTTTTCTAAATTCAGTTTCCCGGTTTTCATTCAACAATTTTAGATCCTGTGTGTTAAGAAAAATAAAATGACCAGTATACATAAGATTGATGCGTATACTATATTTATTATGGTTCCTTTTTCCTTCAAATCGACAATGGTTTTATTTATTAAACTAATTTTAAAGTTGTTTTTCCTTTTTTTTTTTTTTTAAACTGGTTATGCAAATCAAAATAGACTGTGCAAATATTTTTGGCACAACCTATTTTCCTGTTACGCAGATTTTGAATTTGTTCATGCCTGCATGTGTGTCTCATAACAACTGTTTATTTACAGAGTACCCAAAAGCATGACACATTTCAGAACAGGATACAATTTGGTACTCAAAGAGACAGATATACATATAATTATTAAAATACACTACATAAGAAAGATTCGCTAAGTACAATAAGGCTGGACCGAATATGAATAAATGACCTACCACTACCCACCTTTATAGCACTTGGAACATAAGCCAGATGTTTTGGGAGACCTAGAAAAGACAAAGGAAATGAAGCCCAATTCCGTTAGTTTAAAAAAAAAATAGTTCCAGCAGCTGACACTAGCTTTCAACACACCATGCACATAATACCTTGAAAAATGTTTTTATGTTCATCTATATACAATGTACATGCCTTCAAATACTTTTACAAGTTTATGATACATGCACATATGATGGAACTAGTCTAGATGGAGTATTCCAAAATCACTGTCTTAATTACACCATACTACCACTGCTTTAAATGGATATACACACGTACATTCAATTTCAAACTTATCTAAAGATAAGCACTAATCTAGCCTGGCGAAGTGGGGCTCTTTTTTTGCCAAAAGTTTGCTCAAGTCGCCGACTTGTTAGCAGTAGTGAGAAGTAGAAGTCGTCATAATATTTTGCTCAAAGTTAAGTGAAAAACAAATCCCAATAACTAACGTCTTGACAGTGACACCAATTTGTGATGCCAATCCAAAAAAACTAACTAGCCTTTACACACAAACAAGTAACAAATCTCACGTGACGCATGTTTATTGTCCCCTGTCAATGACCTGCTATTTCTGGTAACGCGGAACAGACTGTGTCAGCTTGGTTAAGTTACGTAGTATGAACAAGAATTCCAGTTACTTTGCAAGAGATGCACTTAAAAACATGTCACCTGTTGATTCAGTGCTAGTGTTCAAAGCCATTGGAGATTGGTCGGCATGCACGTTTTTAATTTAGTTTTGCTAAAATATGGACACCGCAATGTGGTCTACTAGTACTAATTAATTTTCAATAGTTTCTAAGACATTGGTTTTAATTGGTTGATTGGCTTTTCCTTTGGAAACTGAATGTTTTTGCGGTAATTATGTTGTGATTCTGGCAATTCCAAAGATTACATGATTTCAATTCACTTTGTGGTCTTGTTGTCAGTAGTACTTTCAATGGCACATTTATTGAAATGATAGGGTTGTTGATTCTATTTATTGCATTATTAAATCATAATTAAAAATAAGTGTCTGGTGATTGTGGAAAACGTAACAAAAACATGTTTTTGATTCTCTGAACAAAATAGGTTAGAAAATGAATATAGATGATAGGGCTCAGAGGTTTCCCCACCAAATGATTTAAAAATAAAATATTATTAAAGCAATGTTAACAGTTATTTATTTTTTTGTTAAATATATAAAAAATATTTAATCTCTCCTGAACAAAAGGGCCATAAGTCTACATGAACCCTCCCCCCCCCCCCCCATACAAAAAATAAAATAAAACATTAATTAAATACATTTTGTTTTTGCTGGGTTCACTTCTCCCATTTTTATCAAACTTTCTTATGAGAAGGGAGAAGTCACTTCTACCACTTTTTCTAACTTAGATTAGTGCCTGAAGATATGTCAGTTAAAAACATTAAGTCCATTAAAATTTCATTTTCTGAAGTCCAAATGGGCTTTATAATATTCTGGTAAGTAGAACTAATAAGAAATTTTATTTCAAAGTTAACCAAATAATTAGATTCAGGAAATGATAATTATTTTCCCATTGTTTATGAAAAAAAGTTTTATAAGCAAATACATCAATACATTATAATTATCAGACCTCTTCATTACAAGGGGGTGATTTCTCACACACCTGAAAATGGAAAAATTGTCCATGCTCACCGTTTATTACTTCATTTTATCATGTGAAATGTGAAAACTGACAAAACTGCTCTTCTCAGTATTTTTTTTATTGCAAAAAAATAAAATCTGTTGGAATCAACATGTTGTCAACATTAAATGATTAAGCTGAATAAATATTAATAAAATAATATTTTTTTCTATGAAAAATATTTTCACTTACAAATATTTTACTAGTTTATTATTTATATATAAACACCTGATTTTTGTGTGTCAAACAAGGTTGTTCACTTTCATTTTTACAAATTGACCAAACTTTTTCGCATAGTAACACAATCTACATATAAGTGTCGGAATGTGTTCACAATCACATGAGATTTTAGTTACCAGCGGTATGATTTGTAAAGAAACTAATTACACATTGATACTGTAATGCTAAAACAGGCGCGGATGTGATGGGTGAATAGGACTAGGGGAAATTGGTTAACTTTCATGTCCAAAATATATTTTAAATATAAAACAAATATGAGAGTGAGGGGACCCCGGACGCCCTTCTGGATCTGTTACTGTAAAAGTTTAAATTACACACTGCGATTATATTTTTCTAGGCACAGACATAAGATCAGTCACATTTGTGACTCCTTAGTAACCTACTTAGTCTTGACATTGAGCTCTGTGAAGGAACTTACATTTCATTAGTCCACATTTCTTTTTGATATCAAGCTCCAGAAATGAATTTTTTTTCTGAAATCTGCCAGGTAGGCATCTCAGAAATTAAAAGCCATAATGGGTTTTGCCAAAACTGTTTTAAGTAATCCAACTCATTTTGCCACAACTGTTTTAGGTAACCCATTCCATTTACCAAATTTTTGATATGCCATGATGTTAAGAGAATACAAAATGGGTTAAGCTAGGCATCAATGTGCACGTATTGTTTACGTAATGCGTGCTGCGTATTGCATTTTGACTGTTTCCATGTATGCATATATATTGATGTGCATGAAGCTTGGTTGTATTTTTGGAAGACATTTTGAGAAAAGAGCAGGAGTGTTTCATTAAATTTTATAAACACAAGCCTGAAAATAAGTCACAGACATTGTCCGGAACAAAATTGTCATTTGTCAAGCTTTGACAATGACAGTCACAAATTTAATAGTTTCAAGATCATACAGGTGCTTACATATGCCTAACGGTAACTGAATAGTCACCACTGCATTTACAGGGTAAATCTATTAATAGACCATATCAAGCCTGATGACTCTATAAATAATACTCTTAACTCCCTGAATCCGTAATTGGCAGACTTATTCCGAATGACCTAAATGACCTAAATAACTAGCAACATAAGCCAAAATTTTTGATGATTTTTTTTTAACGTCCACCTGTCCCTTACCCCATCAATAATATAGGATGATAATATATAATTAGCGGTGTAAATGGGATTTGGATATGCTGCTAAAATAAGTGATGTCAGGCCTGTGCGTTAACATAGTATGCCGACGTCATGTGATTGATCATGAAAGCAAGACAATGAACAAAATCGCATCGTTTTTCAACAAAACCATAGCCTCTCAGTACTTGTAGTTCTGTTGATACCTCATGTTTAACCCCTCCGACTTTTGAGATAAAGCTTGTTAGAACATAACATTCCAGTGCCGTATATGCAATTATTTTCGCGGCTAAAAAAAATTGCGATCGAGCTTTCATTTTACATTTTTGCGAGGAATTATTTTCGTGACCTCATCCCCCAATAATAAAAAAAGAACATTTACCAAATTGTTTTCAGTTAAAAGTTTGATTTATACACTTTGACATTATCAGCATACTATCCATGTGTTATATATATTTCCAATAAGACATGTTATCGATTGAACAAGTGCATGATGCAACTTTTTAGACATAATATTTATTGATTGTACCCTCAAGTTTCCATTTATATTAACAAAGAATATTCATAATTATTGATGAATAATCACATATAATCTTTGAAAAAACAAAGAAAACTGAAATCCGCGTTTGAACGAAATGTCAATAACTTGAATGTATTATGAATTTATGGTAAATTCCAAACCGGAAATAAGTATGTGCGTAATTGAATTAGCGGCACTATCAACATGTTCGCAAAATTTGTTTGCGTATACAGAGTACTTTGTTGAAATGGATAAGTGATGATTAGGTAGAAACAAATGCATCCATGTGGTTGAAACATGAAGAAAATTCGAAAGTTGAAGTATCTATGATGAGCCATCATGAGGTTTGCAATAAAAAAACTTTATTCTTTAAAACTAATATTTATTTATATCAATATTAAATTTTATAAATTTCTATTTAATTTGCTGACAGGTACGTTTTTGTTTTTGACTGGCACAAATTGACTGACATTGGACATTTTGACAGGCATGTCTCAAAAAATTATTTCCTGGCTTGGAACATTTAACTTGAAACAAATCCAAATTTGTTTATTGATCACACACAAAAAATTACTTTAATTGTATAATTTATTTACCAAACGTGAAAACCAATTTTCATCATTTTAAATTAAAACAGAAATTGTAAATAAATCGACAAAAAATATGTAATAAATCTTTAACTTGCGTAATTGTCGGCGAATTTGAGCAAACTATTTTTTTTAAATAGATGAAAGCATACGAACTGGTGATCATCTGCATAACACGTACAGATATCAGTGAATTCAGGTATTGAGTATTTTTGTTTCTAAAATGTGTCTGGAAAATCTGTTTAATTAATAAACTGCA
>JAULBS010074537.1:0-20612 GCA_032355785.1 Symmetromphalus regularis
TTTTTTTTTTTGCATGGAAGAGAAATGCCGCTTTAAAACAATACTAGGCAATGATACATGGAAGAGGGTAGATCCCGAGTATCTCGAGTTGGTGTCATGGCGTCTGATTATTTATTCTAACCCTAACCCTGACACCAACTCGAGATGCTCGGGATCTAGCCTCTTCCAATGATACATTGAAGAGATTCTGTCAATAACCTGTGTTTCTAGAGTAAAAGAACATATGAAAGCAAGCAAGCAAGAAGGTAGGTAGGTAAGTAAGTATACGTGTAAGTAAATATGTAACTACTTAAGTAGGTAGGTAAAGTAAGTAAGTAAGTAAGTAAGTATGTCCTAATTTGGGCATCTTTAAGGGGTAAGGTATTAAAATGCATTACTCTCCAAAAGTGCAACTGGTAACGGAATGGTCCAGGGCGGGGGAAGAGTTATCGAAAGAAAACATGTTCGGTAGTTTCATACACTACACACAGCTATTGAAATACCCATCTTATCATATATTCATAGAGCTGCAGCGACCCGTTTCAAAATGACAATTTGGCTATAAGGAACAAGGGAGTTTTATTTAATGTTTGTTGAACGACACCTTGCGGATCACTCACTCTGGGTTGCAGCTGATACATAAATTTAAAAAACATTCCATGCCTCGACTGAGATTTGATCTCAGTAACTACCATCCTTGAGTCCTACTGAGTTGCCAATATACCACAGAGTTGGTATATACGCTTGTCAGAGCTTATATTTATAGGTGACCCGTGATTAATTTTGTTGAGTATACAAAGAAGGATTTCGACGTTATATCGATGTGCCTTAGGATTTAATCTATTCCTCATCCTTCTTCTTATGAAAGGAACAAAACTGGCCAGAGTTGAGTTCCATTGATTTCTACCCAGGAGAGAAAACAAAAATATGGACATAAAAGATCAGAATCTTCTTAGGCAGAAAGGTTTATTCTTCTGATAATGGTCTCTAACAATGGATTGTGCAATACCACAGGTCTGGGCTACCTCCCGTCTGCGGTTGCTATGTTTTCTGCACAGGAACGTTTGCAGCATGTTAAAAATCAATTTACGAGCTGGAGATTGTAGCTTAAATTGGTTCTCTGTTCGTCTGCTTCGTATATACTACTGCAAAGAAACATGTTCGTCCAGGGAATTGATTTTTCCACATCTGATGGAGCAAAGAAGCACGTTACCACGATGCTAAACGCCCCTTTAGTTCTGATCAAATTTGAAATAGAAAAACACGCCCAGATCCTATACAAACTTAGAGAAACGCCCAACTCCTACATCAATTTAGAAAAACGAACAGGTCCTGCACGAACTTAGAAAAAACCAGCCAGCTCCTACACAAATTTAGAAAAATGCTAAGCTCCAACACAAGATTGTGTCCCATACACAACATAAAATGTAGTCCGTATTTTACAATTATACTGATTTTCATATATGCATGTTAATGGCGTCTAGATTGGGCGACACCCCGCTTCGTTTTTTGACCAAACTTGCAACAGAAAAGCTTCCAGCTATTCTGTAACTTTCTGTCCATGGGCAACGAAGTGTAACCCATATTTATTAAATATACTATACTTAATACTATACTATACTCATAGAAATTTGAAAAGCTTCTATATTTTGCATCCTGACTTTGAGGAACTGGTGGAACGCGATCATTTCCTATACAAAGTTCTGCCCCATGACAAATAAACAGTCCATGCTTAATAAGAATGATGCCGAATTATTTTGAATAACATTGTAACAACTATATACGCAGGTGCAATATTTGCCATTCCGCCCTTTCTAATTAAACGTATATTATACACCTCTGTCCTATGGATAACAAAGAGTAGCCTGTTTTATAAGAACTTAGCTGGTTTTTATATAACCGTCCATTAACTATACATACTAATGGCGTTCACATTTGGCACCTTGCCCCAAGGGATCTGAGGAAACTCCTGAAAGGATAGCGTCCATGTTTCCAGTTCATTCAAAACGTGTTTATTGTCCCATAAAATGTAGCCCATATTTGATTAATATTGTACTGATTTTTGTACAACCGTGCATACACTATGCAAGCTAATGACTTCTTCATTTGGCATCCCGTTACCAAGCAACGGTGATTCCTCAGACATCGCTACTACTGTTGCATGGATGGGATAGAGAGGTCCATATTTTAATACGAATTATGCAGAATTTTTATAACCGAACATGCACTATATTCACTAATGGCTTCTCAATTGGCATCCTGTTACCAAGCAACGGTGATTCCCGCCATAGACGCCAAGCGGATTGCAACCAAAATGGCGTCGACTCAATGCTGGGGCAATAATCGTTAATGGCAATGCGAGAAACATCAAGGTATAAATCGATACGGTGTTACAACACGGCAAAACTTTTCCCATCTCGCTTGGATCCCGCACAACTTCAGAATGTGCAGGACCGGGTTGCCATCGCGTTGAGAATTTATCAAACGGTTGGGTCCCATTTGTAAATAAACACGTCCCGTATAGTAATTTGGGATGAGTATCGTATAGGTGAAATATCACTAGTATTTCAATAACCAGGTAACACCATGGTAGATTTTATAGGATCGAGATTTGGTAGTGTACTGAATTAATAAGGTTGGTGTTTCATTTGTAAATAAACACGTTCCGTATCGTAATTTAGGATGATATCGTATAGGTGAAATATCACTAGTATTTCAAGAACCAGGTAACACCATGGTAGATTTTATAGGTTCGAGTTTTGGTCATATACTGAATTAATAAAAATGGTGTTTCATTTGTAAATAACTATCCCATATCAGAATCGGGGTATCATACAGATTAAATATCACAGGTACTTCTGGAAACAGGAATATAATTTTAGCATTTGAAAGATTAGGCAGTAATCCTACACTGAATTTATAAAAACGCTTGAGTTACATTTGTAAATAAATAACACTCCTTAACAAAAATGAAATGACTCTCATACTGTAAAATAACATTAGTTTTTTTCTGGAACGATGTAACATCAATTTAGCATTAGAAGTACTTGCCCTAAAACTATACTGAACTAAAAATACTGGTGATACATTTGTAAATAAACGCAATCCATTTTCAATTAGGATGAGGTATCAAACAGGTAAAATACTATGGATCCTCAAACAGTATCAACAACAAGTAGTTTCTGTCTGCCTTTAGGTCGATACAAAACAACCCGTCAAGAACTATTAGTAAAACTGTTTCTACTAGTCAAATATAGCGTCTGCCATGCAACAATGCAAGTCTATTTGTTATGATTCTTTTTTATGGTATGGGACACACGTGCTGTTCATCTTAATGGTTAAGGATCCCATTCGAAATTACGTGAAGATTTGGATGTGTTTTGGTATTTCGCTTCAGGTTCTCAAATACAATGTTTACATACGTTTACATACAAACATTTTTTTAAACAAGTTATTGAGAGTAAAACTAATTAAAGTAGTTTTAATGATAGAAGATTCGGATTTTGTTTGGCTATTTCTTTTCGAATTCTGACATACAGTGAGTACATACGTATACATACAAACTTTTTAAACAAGGGTAAAGAGTAAAAACTGGGAATACTGTCATACGGTAAAATATATACAAACTTTCTAAGAGTGAAACTGTTCAGAGGATAATTAATGATAAAAGATTCGGATTTTGTCTATTTCATTTCAGGTTCTGACATACAATGTGTACATAAATATACATACACACTTATTAAACATGTGTTTAATAGTAAGATTATTCAGCGGATTATTAACGATATAAAAATAAAATTGACAAAACTATTCGGAGGATATTTAATGATAGAAGATTCGGATTTTGTTTGGCTATTTCATTTCAGGTTCTGAGATACATTGTGTACATGCGTATGTACACACTTTTCAAACAAGGGTTAAGAGTTAAACAATTTAGATATTAATGATAGAAGATTCGGATTGTGTTTGGCTATTTCATTTCAGGTTCTGGTTCTGGCATACAATGAGTACATACGTATACATACAAACTGTTTTTAAAACAAGTGGTTAAGACTAAATGCATTTAGAGGATGATTAATGATAGAAATATAAAACTGACAACACAGATGTATCTACTTACTCAGTTAAATGATGCATATCAGTCCCAAGTGACTGGCGTTTTGACCTGCTTAGTTTTAGAATAATTTTCATCCAAATCCATTAAAAGTAATCCAGTCACAAGTGTTGGAATGAGGAAACACTAATCCTTAGAATTGCACTAAACTCGCACCGAAAGCTTTCAACGCATTCCGCAGACGACGTCCTGTTATATTCCCGCCAAAACCTTCATGTCGTCTGCCACCACCAACTTTAGAACAAATTCTTTTTTGCGACTACCGTAAAACGGGCCCGATAGTCAGCCTTAAACCTGTCATATCTGACTCATTATAGAGAGCCGATTTTTAATGAATTTGTGTAGCGGTCTAGCGCTCATTTACATGTGTAAAGTTTGATAAGTGTTAGCCAATAAAATGCGTTAGAGTTGGGAGCGCCTGTAAAGGTTACGTCACTTCAGATGGTGTACTCATGCAATATTTCTCATCTGGAATCCCCGAAGAGACTTTGTCGGTAGATTAATAGAATTCGGCGAGTTTTCCACAACATCGGTGTATTTTGTTGACCGCAGAACAATCGACCATCAATATACGTGGATAAGTTGGACGTACGCCACCAACGGCGGTGGAAACGTTCTGCGAACACCGCCAGCCAATCGCAGAGCTTGTTGCAGCGCGAGCGAGCGTTACGCTCAATACTGGTCTTGGATGAACCGTGAAAACATTAATACGACTAGCTCGTTGTTTTGTTCTTTCATCAAGTTCATTCTTAAAGGAATACATCAAAACGATATGATCCAATTCTGGATCTACATGGTCCTCACGATTTAAGGTTCCTTTTCAATGATATTTTTTTTATTTTTTTGCTTTTCCACGAACTCACGTTCTCAATGACTTCGTATGTTTATTTCGTATAATTCAATTATTTGTTTTATTTATTGTCTGTTATCGATTAGCAGACTTTCGTCGATGGCCTTTGAAAGCTTTCTGTGGTATGTTTTCTACCTGTTTTTTCTCCCTATCCGCTCCAGATTTCTAATCACTGTCTAGACTGGTAACTAACGATGTTTGTAAATAGTTTCCAGGTTTTGTTAGCACCATTTTTAAACGTTTTTATTTTATTTAATTTTTTAATGGCTTGTTTTTGTTTTTTTATATTTCAATATATAACTAACAAGTGATACTTAAGTTATCTTAGTCTCTAAGTATAGGAGAATATAATATTTTAGAAGTTCTGTTTAGTAATTGGTAATTTTATTTTAAAATTGCAGTTCAGAATAGTTCTCCAGGGAAAGAAAACCGTAGATGAGATTGTTGATTTGTTTCCATCATGACTGTTTCTCAATTTTTTTTAATTTTAATTTTTTTTAATTTTTTTTTTTACTTGTTTTTATTTTTATATATATACAATATTTCTTTTGTTTGTTTATTTGTTATTAATTTTGTTTCTTTTTTTCTTTTCTTTTTTAAATGATCGATATTTTTTTCTTTAATGTTTCAAATAATAAAAGGCTTCCTTGCAACGTATTTACACGTGATATAAGAAAAACTCAATTTAAAACATAATGTTTTGTTTCCTAAAGTTAATTTAACGGTTATAAACTTTATATGTATTTTCTAAATACACTTTTTATCGTAGTGAAGTTTCTAACCTTGAACAGGCTTAAAACCTGAGTATTTTATTTTAAATAAATACACAATTAGCTAACTAATCTTTGTTAGCTCTTAACCCTATAATGAATTAAATATGATGGAAAACTCAGAATTGAATGAATGTCTTTTGAAGACGTTTTAAAGTTCTTCTCTAATTTCTACATCAACGCCAAAATAAGACAGGACCTTAGATACGAAACTGAAAACAACAGTACAGCTAACTGACTATCCTTTGTTTTTGTCACGTATCATAAAATACTTTGCAATATAAAGACCAGTTAGGTGACCTTTAATTTGTTTAGTTTGTTTTAACAAGATCACTAGAGTACATTGATTTATCAATCATCGGCTAACGGATGTCAAACATTTGGATATTTTGAAACATAGTCAAGTGTGAGCCAGCCTCCAACGGGTTTTGAACCACTCTCATTAGCTTGTTAGTCTGACGTTCTACCGCTGAACCACTGAGACTCCCATGACCTTCAATCGCATAGACACTGATGCATTATACACAGAGCTATTTCCATTTTCCACACAGTTATCATTAACCGTAGAATATGTTCTTTATTTATTCCTGATATTAGAAATTTGGAGACGCATTCCTTAGTGTACGAAGCTGATAAAGTATTCCTTAATAGCTGATGTTGAAAACGTATTCCTTATTTTAAAAAGTTGAAAAGTTACTTCTAAGTTTATAGTTTAAAATATATTCCTTAATATATGAAGTTGAACACTTATTCCTTATTGTTTGTTTGTTTAACGACACCACTAGATCACATTGATCACAGGCAATTAGATGTCAAACATTTTGAAATTCTGAGACATAGACAAGTGTTAGCCAGCATCCTGTGGGTTTCGAACCACAATTTTCAGCTTATTCCTTAGTGTATTCAGTTGAAAAAAATGTCCTTTGTTCCAAACGTTAAAAACGTATTTCTTTCCTGTAGCGTATAAAACTGAACTGATATTCCCTAGTTCATTGACCTAAGAATATATTTTTAGTGCATAAAGTTAAAACTGTGTTTCTTAGTGCACAATGTTGAAAACTTATTCCTTACTTCATTAACGGAAGCATGTATTTTTCGTGCATAGTTAAAATGTTTTTCCTTAGTGCACAATGTTGAAAACCTATTCCTTAGTGCAAAAAAGCTGAGAAAATTCCTTAATGAATCACGTCAAAGTTATTCCTGAGCGATCTACATTGAAAATGTATTCCTTATTTCAGAAAAATGAAAACACTCTTTATTGCTTAAAGATGACTTTTTTTAAAACTTGAAGGTTGAAAGCGTATTCATTAGGTCATAAAATTGAAAACCTATTTCTTAGTTCATAAAGTTTAGAACATTTCTCTGTTCATAACGCTCCAGAGTTATTCTTTAATGTATTATATTTAACAAATATTCAGCAGAGCGTTTTACAAAGCAATAACCGTTGGTCTTTTTTTTTTACATACACGTTATACAATAAAACTACATCAACTTCAAAACCAAGTTATTAAAACACCATATTCTTCACGTTTTTTGTCTTCCGATATCCCACACCATGACCATTTTAAACCGATATCCAAAGACACATAACTGTGTGAACTCAAGAATAAATCCCAATATTAAAGCAAGAGACCACCTTCGTAATAAGGAGGAATTTACGATACACACAAAACAAATATGGCGCAACCCGAAAATATTGTCTTCCTGCCGCTTCAGCAACGGAATGTGATCAACAAATCAAATCCGATGACACATAACTGCATAATCTAAAGAATAAAGCCCAATATTAGAGCAAGAGACCACCTTCATAATAAGGAAGAATTTACGATACACACAAAACAAATATGGCGCAACCCGAAAATAATGTTTTCCTGCCGCTTCGGCAACTGAGTATGATAAAACGGTTTCCACAACCGCAGCGTTCGACTTGACTGTCATCCGGACCCGTCAATTACATTGCGAAGGACTAATTTCCTATGGCAGCTTGGGACGTCTTTTACCAAATAGATATATAATTGGATTTTGTTTGAGAGGGATACAGTCATAAAAAGTGTTTCCCCCGTTGCATGGACACACGTAATTAAGATGGATATAACACTCCCTCCGCTAATAGGGATTCCCACTACTTCCACTCGCTCAGTCTGAACGATACGAGTTTAGGAGGTTTGGTGCAAATGACCTTCCCTTCGCTTTTATGTATCATATCGAAAACGCTTACAAATCAAACGATCCATTTGGCCCGGAACTGTAGGCGAGTTCATAGACATAAGGATGCGATGCGCCAAATTTAGCTCATGAATATGCAAGATTTTGGTGATCTCACGGGTGTTCATTAAGACCAATCAACGGAATGGAAAGCAGCACATCATGTCTTTGACGGTATCGCCAGTGAGATAATTTATGCAGAATGTATACTGGACAAGAAAAGAAACGCAAATGTTTGTTCGGATCCAGTTTAATCAAGTTAAAACAAAAGTAAAGTTTGTTTTATTTAACGACGCCTCTAGAAAATATTGATTTATATCTTATCATCGGTTATTGGACGTCAATCATATGGCCATTCTTACATATGTATTTAGAGGAAACCCGCTGCCGCCACATAGGCTTCTCTTTGCAATAAGCTGCAAGGGGTCTTTTATATGCACCGTACCACAGACAGGACAACACATACCACGGCCTTTGATGAATCAGTTGTGGACCACTAGCTGGAACGGAAAATAGCCCAAACTGCAAAAGGGTCCACTGAGAAGGATCGATCCGACGACCGACCGGTTCACAGGCAGACACGCTACCTTTTGAACCAGATCCTCTTCCCCACTATATAAGGTAATCAAATCAATTCTTTATGGAAGATCCAAAACATAATGTTTGCTACACTTTTTATGATCATTACTAGTATATTATTCAAATGGAACAAATTGTAAAACAAAACTCAATTGCTACCACAACACAATTTAACACAAATTTCTCTGCTACATTAGTCATACATTTGTTTTGTGAATGGTACATACAAATAAACCTCAAACTGGTCTGAATAAAATGCTATTTTGAGAATTATAAATTTGACTTTTAATGACTATTCTAAATGTGTATGCTGGCATTAACTCACTCCCTCTGCCCTTCCTCCACCCATGTACACAAGATATGAATAAGAAAATTATATAAACAACATCTTACCTCATTATATATTATTACCTTGTGAGACTCTGTGGCTGGGTCACATTTGACTACATGTGAAAATTACCATGTTTGACACCCTATAGTCTAAGATTAACAAATCAATGTGCTCTAGTGATGTTGTTAAAAAACAAAAAGAGGGGGGAAAAAAGAAGAAATTATTACCTTATTCCACAAGCATTGCATAGTGGGGTTCCATCTTCTGCATCTCTCCACAATGGAGTCCGTCGTGTACTGCAGGATGCACAAGCTTTAACTAAAATATACATCATCATCATCGTCATCATCATCATAATCACCATCATTATCATCATTATCACCATCATCATCATTATCGTCATCATTATCATCATTACAGGGGTCGAACTTAGGTGTTTGGGGGCATGGTGATTATTGCCTTGGATTCCTAGGAATCAAGACTGCTCCATAGCATCAGGGGTACAACAGCAAATGTAAGTTTCCTATGGTGCAAGTGGGAAAAAATGGCATGGCAATATTTGCATTTGTTAAAAGTGAAACTGAGTGGGCATTGCGGCAAAGGGACAGGGCAGAATGGCAAGTGCCTCAATGCCATGGTGAAATTCAACCCCTGTCATTATCATCATTGTCATCATCATCATCTTCATCACAATCATCATTATCATCACATTCATCATCAGCATCATCCATTTGCTATTAATAAACTTCTATTCTGTTTAGTAATGTATGAATTTCAACAAGCAATATAATTTTGTCCTAACTCATTAAATAAAATTAATGTTATATTGGGCAATGATGCAAATAAACAAAATAAAAATAGTTTATACTGTCAGACCTTGAAAAAAGAAAAATTAAATATATAAAATCTGTTTTCAGAAACTTAACTGCATCTACAAAAACACATCTGCTCTTGAAACATTATGTTACTCAAAACACAAAATAAAACAAAAATATAAAATAATTTATTTTTAAAATCTATTTACCAGTATTTAATAACACGCCCACATTTAGCTAAATTATTGATGTTACTGCGTACACAGAGGAGAGATAAATTTTATGTTTATGTCTTGCAATAAATATTTTTAACAGATAACTCCTTGAAGACATAAATTCACTTGGAAATATGTCTTTGCCTAATCTCCAATTTCTGTATTTACTAGTGTAAAAATAACCTTCTTTTTATATACGTGGTTTAATAGATTACTGTAAGTCTGTAAATAACCAAACTTGATAAAAATGTAACAGATAAAGATATTAGTCAGCTATTTAGTTTGAAATAAATAAACATGATTTACATTTTACTGAATGAAAACAGGCCTTCAGATGAAGTAGTCAGAATGAAAAAATAATATTTTTTATCTTTAATAATAATATTTTTTATCTTTAATAACAAAGTATATGTATGTAACCCCTGAAATTGCCCGAAGCAATTGGCAATGATTCTCCATGGCACTTGTTTGCCGTGAACCAAAAAAAGTTTTTTTATCAGGTCGTATTTTTTCTTATTATTAAAAAAAAAGTATACTTTACACTAAAATTGCCGTGAAAAATACTATGGATACTATTTCTCCACAGCATTTATTTTGCCGTGAACATTTTCTTAATTGCAGGAGTTGTGTATGTAAAGATAAAAATCTTAACTTCTCTATATATTAAGTTCAAATAAGATAACAAAAAATCTTTTTCTTTTTTTCCTTTCTTTTCTTCCTCTTTATTTCCTTTCTTTTTTTATTTATGGTTCTTTTGTTAACTAAATCTCTAAATATTTGAATTACTATACAGAAAGCATTTTTTATTATCTATCAGTATATGGTCAAAATAAAAAATAAAATAAAAAATGAAAATTAAATTCCTTTCCTATCTACATGTATATCAAACATTGAATTTTTTTTTTAAAGATTTTTCCAAAAAATTGCATTCTTGATGGTACAGGGAAACAAAATAAGAAAACAATGTTCATATATATATATATATATATAGGCCAGTGGCAGGAAGGGGTTCTGAGAGGGGATACCCCTACCCATAGTAGAACAAAAGCCAACATATGAAATGGAGTGTTGGCCAATATGATTTTTGGGTTTTCATTGTTTTTTTGGCACCATTGCCATCATATTGCTTTGTATAACATTCTAATTATGTGTACTATTTCTGGTACAGTTTAATTAAGTAAAAGTTAGTTTATAAATTTTCTGTTACAGTTTTTTTATTATTTTATTTTTGGGGGTAGGGATATATAAATGACCACAGTTTTGTCTTTATCATCACATTTTGCTCAGATTTGTTTTAAAATATGGCCAATATATAGCAGAGTAGTGGAGTTTGTTATATACAGTCATATTTTCAAAATGTATTGAGTTATAGCTAAATATAGACACTCATGTTATCAAATCGCAAAACAAAATGGAAAGTTTTTAGAAATTAAAATGACAATTTTTAAAATTTTGCAATTAAGCACACAATTTTAAATGCCATCATATTGCTTTGTATACCATTCTAATTATGTGTATCATTTCTGGTACAGTTTAATTAAGTAAAAGTCAGTTTATAAATCGTTTTGTTACAAAGTGTTTTGTTTTATTTTTGGTGGTAATATTTTCATATATAAATGACCATAGTTTTGTCTTTATAATCACCATTTTGCTCAGATTTGTTTGAAAAGATGGACAATATATAGCAAAGTAGAGGGATAAGTTATATGTAGTTATATTAGAAACATGGATGAGGTAAACAGGAAAATAAAGACTTTCACCTTATCAAATGGCAAAAACAAAAATTAAAACAACATATTTTTACATAAAAATGACAATTTTTATAATTTTGCATATAAGCACACAATTTTAAATTCCATCATATTGTTTGTATACCATTTTAATTAAGTGTACCATTTCTGGCACATATTAATTAAGAAAAAGTCAGTTTATAAATCTTTCTGTTACAAAGTTTATTATTTTTTATTTTTGGGGATAAGGATATATAAACGGCCATATCTTTGCCTTTATCATCACTATTTTGGGGGCATTTCATGGTAATTTTTTGTGATGGATGTGACATTTTGACACTATAAAACAATTTTCCATGAAAACGTGTAGACTTTTCTCTACATTTTGTGTTAATAGAAACCATATGAGGTATGTTTGTAACACCCAAGAACAAACATATATGTATTTTGTTCTTATATTTTTGGAATAATTTAATTATTAATATGCTTGAGTTATAGCAATGTCTTCATTTTCTTTATTTTTCTTGATAGAAAAATTATTACCATGGATATCATATCGACTAAAACAATCTAGACATGAAAATCCCATATTTACTGAATGACATAACTGATAAGAATTGAAAATTACAACATATTAAACTTGCTCTATGATAATATAAGTGATACCAAACTTTTGACCTGACATTTCTCCAATTTTGGTGTCATTTTTATTTTAATAAAATAATTTATGTAATTGATACAAAGTTTGAAATTGTGCAAACTGTAAAAAAATCATTAAAATTTGCATATTATGCAAAATTATGAGTATGCAAATGAGGTAATGATCATGATTTTTGAATTCATGAGGAAAACAAATAAAAGGGCTACAGATTGACATCAATTTTACATTTCTATCTTCAAAATTTCCAAATTTATATGGCAGAAATAGTGTTTTTGGTACTATGAGTAAATTTTGGCTATGTTACCACGGAAACAACTCAGAAAGCAATAAAAAAAACTAAAATATTTTTGGCCAACAATCATTATGGTAAACTAGACACCTTGAGGAATAAGAAAAAAATAGGTTGGCCTTTGTTCTACCCTGGGTCGATTTTACTCCTATATCTAAGCCTCTTTTGAGCACTCGGCCGCAGGCCTAATAAGCACAGTAATGCATTTCTCAAGTCAACACATAGTACTTATTTTATTAGGGGTAGTTCACAATTATAAAAGTACAAAATACTGCATTTCACACACCCCAACACCTTCCCAAATTAATACGGAAAGTGGTTTTTGTTATTGTTGAGTTTTTTAAGTGGGGGTTTTAGTGAACGACAAAGACTTTTGTTTTGATTAATATAAATTTATATGATTACTTAATTACTCCTCCTCATCATGCACGGTGTATAATTTGGACGACCCCTTACCTCCATTTGCACTGCATGTAAATAACTCCTTGGATTCTTCATCGGAGCTTCCTGTTGTGCACTTCCCTTCAGAGAATGAATCACTTCGGTGACGCTTTCGTTTCATTACAGCTTGACTCCGCTGGCTTTTTGCATGGCTATAATGAATATAATAGAATTAGTACTATGTAATAATATAGCATCAGGTGATGTTAAACTATTAATTTAACAAAATTACTAACAGAAAATAATAAATCCATAGGGAAATATGAAAGAGCTTTCGACGAAAACTGGTTGCAGACCTCATAATGATATAAAAATTATATACGAAGAGTATACCTTTGCAGGCATGATGGAGTAGGATGGCCGGTGTGGCCATGCAGCCCCCACTTTTGCGGGGACAACTAATTTTTAAAAAATCACAAAAACATTTTGTAGCTGAATAAAAATATTTTCAGGCTCTGTGACAAAATAAAATGACTGAAATCCCAAGAGTTTTCGAAGTATAAGGGGGTTCCATCAGGAATGCTGCTGCCCTTCGGTCACCTCCTTTTCATTGCCTCCACCCCCACTTTCAAAAGCACTCTGTGGGACCTGCTTTGCGTAAATACAAACAGCAAATTACTACTATTGAGCAATTTACCAGCATTTTTATCACGTTAATATTTGCCACTGTAACAGACCTTTAATATCCACTAATGATCTTATTTTGAAAAATAATAGTAAATATTATGTTCAATATTGTTTCACTAAATTACCCTGTAGAAAAAAAACATTGTGACCAGATATCTGGACAGCTAGACCGATTGACAGTCATTATGCGTTGCACTGATTGAGCATTAATGGTTCTCTGTCAAAAGGATACCTTGAAGATAAAAATAATTATTGTGATGAAGAAAATATTCAGACACGCATTTACCGTTCGGGAACTTTAACCAAAAAAAGCAAAATGTTTAAAAAGACTGAGTTGTTAATAAACAGTAAGCGTTTCTCGGTAAATAATAGGCCTACCCGCTGAAAACATCAGCACTACATGCATGCGAACTTTCAGGCCAGAATTAGGCGGGGGCGAGGGTCAGGTGGGCCAGTTGGCATGGACCTACGATTTTGAGAGTGCCTATTCAACCCCTCCCCCACCCCGCCGTTATTTAGCACTTATTATTAGTGAGCAGTCTGAAATGGGAGCCTACATTTCCCATTTGACCTGAGCCTATTACCAGCTTTGCACGGGCCTGCGTACTATAAATTGTAAGTAGAACTAAATAAAATGTTTCAACGCCAATAATGCTATTTAGTCAAGACTATTTGCACTAGTAACACATTTTGACCACGTGTTAAAGAACGTAACGATATTGGCTGAACTTGGGTGTCCGCGCATGCCCGAACCAAACTGGACGTGGGCACGTCATGAAAATACTTCAATTCAAGGTGTCCGCGTGCAGCTCCCGTCAATCTACAAATAACGAGTAGCCTAGTGTGTCCTGGGCCGCAGGGACAACTAATAAATTTATAAAACAATAACTCTATGACAAAATAAAGTAGCCGAAATACGGAGACTTAAAATTCGGCCCCCACCGAACACTTTCAAATACAATCCGCGGGGCCTGTATATTATAATTATTGGTAGACCGTTCGATTTTATGAAATGTAATGACAGCAGTGTACAGTGCAATGGCGTAACTTCCATTGAGGCAATGAGGCAACTGCCTCACTAGATTTTTTTTTGCCGAAAAACATTTAATGTGATTAATATTATAAAAGTTGATTCAAATACGAGAAATAAAAAAACCTTTGTCAAAGTTTGCCTCACTAGAAAAAAAGACCCAAGCTACGCCAATGCAATGTACATTAATTACGATAATCTATAGCAAGAACTCAAATAGTTCAGGAACTTAATGATTATTGATTATTGGTTATTGCATTAAGTCAGTGGCGACTCATACACTGTAATGGTGCAATTTTCTGGCAACAAATGCTTCAGTTTCCGACCAAAAAATATCTAGATATACAATAAAATTGCCAACTTACGCGCTTATTACATCCCTTTTCACAGTAAATCCCACAGTATCCACTAATTTCGCCTTCAACCGCTGACACATTTAAAAAAATAAGGCGGTCGAACAAATACGAAACTTTCAGTTCATCCGCTATCTCTGGGGAGTCATTAACAAATAAAATAAAATAAACCAGTCACAATGTAATATATTACTATTTTTTATTTACAACACGCACCGCCACTCTTCCAACCTGCCAAAAATCCCTCCCTTCATTTCCCATTTTTCCCCTTCCATCTCCTGAAAGTTTTGAATCTGTGATGTATTTGTTCGAACGCCATTTTTTTTTTCAAATCTGTTAGCGCTTGAAGGCAAAATCAGTGGATACTGTGGGATTTACTGTGAAAAGGGATGTAAAAGTTGGCAATTTTATTGTAAATCTACATATTTCTTGTAATGTTTTGGTCGGAAACTGAAGCGTTTGTAGCCAGTCAATTGCAGGTCTTTGCTCTATAGCGGGAATATGGCCCACATTGGACGGGATGCCTACCAATAATCGATAATCAATAAGCAGCCCGTCCATTTTGGACTACGGAAATCTGTAATAAATTCATGAAAAAGAATCGCACAGGAGATGTGGAAACTTCTAGTAATACATATATACAAGGAATCACCTTTGTGAAAGAATTTTAGAGAACGTTTGTATTCCGTTAGTCAAGTTGTAAACAGCATACACGATGAGGGCGGACAATATGAAGACACATCCGAACATGACGGATATGGCCACCATTTTGTTGATATCAATCTGCTGGCGTGCGTTCAGCATCTCCGTTATCTCGAGCGCTAACTCCCTCTGAGTGACCAGAAGCAGGTCCATGTACTCAGTTATGTTGTTAAACCACCATTGCGCTATCGTGATCGAGCCTTTTCCAGCCATATCGTTCCGTCGGATTTCAGCCCGCATGTTTCCAAGAACGCCCAGAAGGATTTCGTCACCCTGGAAGTATACAATTAGGAACATAAATACAATTAGCGGCATCCGTGGTGCATGTTCCCAAGAACGCTCAGAAGGATTTCGACACCCTGGAATTATACAATTAGGAACATAAATAGAATTAGCGGCATCCGTGGAGCAGTGGTTAAGCTATCTGATTCAAGGCTGGTAGGTACAGAGATCAAATCTCATTCGAGGCATGGGATTTTTAATCTCAGTATCGGCTCCCATCCAGAGTGAGTGCTCCGCAAGGCTAAGTGGGTAGGCGTATACCACCTACACCGACCAGTGGTCCACAACTGGTTTAACAAAGGCCGTGGTATGTGCTGTTATGTCTGAGGGATAGTGCATATAAAAGATCCCTTGCTGTTTATAGAAACAACAGCGCGTTTCGTATCTAACACTAACCTTTGACCTGGACAGGAACCTAAGTTCCAGGACAGAGTGCTTGAACCTTAATTGAATATAAGCACTCACATATAAATACAACCAACCAACCAACCAATACAATTAATCCTTTTTTGTATTAAAAGAAGATTGGTATGCATTTCTAATGAATAATGTTAATTGTGCAATATCTCACTTGAAGGTAGTATGAAGTGCATCAGTGTCCCAGCGGTAAATATTCATTGTTATTCAAATCCCGTTGGAGGCTGGCTCACAATTGACTATGTGTCAAAAAACCCAAATGTTTAACATCCAATAGCTGATGATTAATAAATCAATGTGCTCTAGTGGTGTCATTAAACAAAATAAACCAAAAAAGACAATGTAGGTACAATAGTTTGTCATATATATACACACACACACACACACACACACACATGTATAACAATATGAATATTTATTACCCATGTGGCTCAACATATCTTGGTACATATCAAAGCAGGGGCGGATCCATAATTTCAAGTTAGAGGGTGGGGCGCACTTGATAAAATCGCGAAATTTTTTGGGGTATTTCGTGTGAAAAATCACGATTTTACGCAAAACAAATCTTATTCCCCCCCCTAAATCCGCCTCTGCAAAGTGTTATTACTCGTATGGCTCAACATATCTCGGTACTTCCTAGTAGTACGCCATACCGGTATGTAACACATCTGACGTCATTCGACGTCATATTATTTCGCATAGTTTGTTTCCAAAAAAGGAAAACGATTGTTTCAAATTTGTAGTAGGTGTTTTTTTTATTTTTTTTTTTTTTATTTACAAATTTAACTTAAAATTAATAATAGGTAATAAATAGGATAAGTAGTGCATATAAAATATCACTTGGTGCTTATCGGAAAGAGTAGCCTATGTTGCGGCAGCGGGTTTCCTCTAAATATTTCAGAATGATCATATGATTGACGTCCAATAGCCGAAGATAAGAAAAAAAATCAATGTGCTATAGAGGCGTCGTTAAATAAAACAAACTTTAATTTGTTTATATTTTCTCACTCACATTAAAATTCCTCTCATACTGGTTGTGCACCAGAACGGAATATCGTCTGGCAGACAGAAATGTGGCGTTTGTAACATCCTGACTTTCTAAGAACCACAAATACACATCCTCAGACGAGAAATTTCCGGACGCGTAGAAAATCGTTCCAAGAGCGCGCTCCAGCCCCATGTATTCCTTCGCGATGACGACTTCCTGGTAGGCGACCAAACTCCGCCAAATCGTCACTGATTGGTCCTCCATCACCGCGTCATACAGCCACGTGATAAACACGCGGATAAGAGTGGTGTAGAACTCTAGTTCCATGGTAACTGTCTGCTCCAGAGTGTCCACCTCATATCTGAAAATATATAATACTGTGATGATTTTTCTACGATAAGGTTGCGGGATCCACATTCGTCGGTAAACCTTTCGATTGAGGTGCTTTCGATGTTGAATCGATAACCCTTGTTCATGGACCTTTCTCTAGTAGTGTGGTTCCCCGACCCGACCAGTGCTCAAGGTTAGGTATATCAAAGGTCATGGTATGTACTATCCTGTATATGGGAAAGTAGATATAAAAGATCCCTTGCTGCTAATGGAACATATTACGGGTTTCTTCTGATGACTACAGTCAAAATTACCAAAGGGATGACATTCAACAGCTGAATCTGATAATAAGTCAATGTGCTCTATTGGTCGTTACGCACACTCACACTCGCGCTCACACACACACACATACACACACATACACACATACACACACATACACAAACACATACACTCACACATACACACACACACACACTCACACACACTCACAAACACACACACTCAAACAAAATAAATAAATAAATAACCACCTCTCTTGTACAAGTACTAACATTAATCCCATTACGTTTCAAGCACGCTGTCCCTTCTCGTATGTTAATATCAGAATATATGAGAGGAAGCACTAGTCAACACAATTTAATTATCATGAATTAAAATAAAGGTAATTTGGTAGCACAAATAAATAAAATTACATTTATATATTAAATCGTATAGGCGCTAGACAACATTCATGCTACTTGGCCCATTTTACAGCCATTCATTAAACACCACTCTTTCCTAATGTTCATTTTCCAGTACCATATTAAACTGTACATTAACACCGGTCCTATGTGGTTAAGAATAAACGTCAGGTGTGTGGTATGAAATGCATTCATTTTTGAAAAATATATTATTTGTTTAGGCCATCTGGCCATTACGAAAAAACTAAATTCACTGTTGTCGCCGCATATCGCATACCACACACCTCACACCGCACACACATGAACCTCAGTGGTCCAGCGATAGGACATTGGACTTTCAAGGTGAAGACAGTGGTTCAAATCCTGTTGGAGACTCTCGCTTGAATACGTGACATTAGTCGATGATTAACAAAACCAATGAACTCTAGCTGTATCGTTAAACATAAAAAAAAAAATTAAAAAAAAAAGCAACCTCACAACGGATGCATACGGAAGCATACTGTGAATAGGTTAGCCGTTTCGCTTAAGGCCACTTTCGTACCTGTGTTTGTTGAGATAGTTGAGAAAATGCCCCTTTGACTGGAACTCAGGTCTCGTCATAGAAGGACCAGTCGTCCAGAAGGTCATGTTTTCCAGCGCTTCGTCCGTCTCGGCGTAACGCATCAGAACGAGGCTCTTCGTCTGCTCCTCAATGGAGCTCAGATAGAGGGAGCTGATGTCGCGCTCTTCCTGTAAGAAGTGGATGACTCGCCCCAGCTGCACGCTGTATATCAACATGCCCTGGATGTTGATGGATTTGTAGTAACTGTTGAAGGTTGACAAGAACGTGTTGCCTGTGATGCCAGTCAGGATGACCACAGGGATCATGACGATAGACAGTATTTTGAACAGCTGGGATATCTTGCCAGAAGTGGTGATTGGGCTGCCTGAAAATACAATATTCATGGATTAATTTTACCATAGTCAGAGACCAAAATCTGAAAAGGGCTAAAATAAAAGATTCGCTAAACATTTTGGTTATGTTGATCTTCTTATTCACATATTTACATACCTATTCATACGTTTACATTCATATTCATACGTTGATCTTCCTATTCATATGTTTACATTCCTATTCGCACGTTGATCTTCCTATTCATACGTTGATCTTCCTATTCACACGTTTACATTCCTATTCATACGTTGATCTTCCTATTCACACGTTTATATTCCTATTCATACGTCGATCTTCCTATTCACACGTTTACATTCCTATTCATACGTTGATCTTCCTATTCATATGTTGATCTTCCTATTCATATGTTGATCTTCCTATTCATACGTTGATCTTCCTATTCACATGTTTACATTCCTATTCGCACGTTGATCTTCCTATTCATACGTTGATCTTCCTATTCACATGTTTACATTCCTATTCATACGTTGATCTTCCTATTCATACGTTGATCTTCCTATTCATACGTTGATCTTCCTATTCATATGTTTACATTCGTATTCATACGTTGATCTTCATATTTACACATTGATCTTCCTATTCATCAGTCGGCATTCCTATTCACACATTGATCTTCCTATTCGCACGTTGATCTTCCTATTCACCCGTTGATCTTCCTATTCACACGGTGACCTTCCTTTTCATACGTTGATCTTCCTATTCACACGTTTACATTCCTATTCACACGTTTACATTCCTTTTCATACGTTTACATTCCTATTCACACGTTTACATTCCTTTTCATACGTTGATCTTCCTATTCATATGTTTACATTCCTATTCATACGTTGATCTTCCTTTTCATATGTTTACATTCCTATTCACACGTTGATCTTCCTATTCATACGTTGATCTTCCTATTCATATGTCTATATTACTATTCACACGTTGGTCTTCCTATTCACACGTTGACATTCCTATTCACACGTTGACATTCCTATTCACACGTTGACTTTCCTATTCACACGTTGAATGGGGCAAATTGTGGTTAAAACAGTAAACTGTCCGTCTGTGAAGCTGCCGATCCCTCTAAGTGGACCAATGTGCAGTTTGGACTATTTTTCGTTCCAACCAGTGGTCCACAAGTGGTTCATCAAAGGATGTAGTATGTGGTGTCCAGTTTATGGGTAGCTTCTTTTAGCGGCAGCGGGTTTCCTCTAAAAATATGTCAGAATGACCATATGATTGACGTCCAATAGCCGATGATAAGATTAAAATCAATGTGCT